>CALYLW010001488.1:0-128928 GCA_944989445.1 Ampullaceana balthica | reverse complement strand
ACCGTACCATTTACAATACAGTAACATATACAAAACCATATACTGTACGAATTACCATACCGTAACGTTTACCATACAGTTCCATATACCATACTGTACAATCTACCATACCGTACCATTTACAATACAGTAACATATACAAAACCATATACTGTACGAATTACCATACCGTAACGTTTACCATACAGTTCCATATACCATACTGTACAATCTACCATACCGTACCATTTACAATACAGTAACATATACAAAACCATATACTGTACGAATTACCATACCGTAACGTTTACCATACAGTTCCATATACCATACTGTACAATCTACCATACCGTACCATTTACAATACAGTAACATATACAAAACCATATACTGTACGAATTACCATACCGTAACGTTTACCATACAGTTCCATATACCATACTGTACAATCTACCATACCGTACCATTTACAATACAGTAACATATACAAAACCATATACTGTACGAATTACCATACCGTAACGTTTACCATACAGTTCCATATACCATACTGTACAATCTACCATACCGTACCATTTACAATACAGTAACATATACAAAACCATATACTGTACGAATTACCATACCGTAACGTTTACCATACAGTTCCATATACCATACTGTACAATCTACCATACCGTACCATTTACAATACAGTAACATATACAAAACCATATACTGTACGAATTACCATACCGTAACGTTTACCATACAGTTCCATATACCATACTGTACAATCTACCATACCGTACCATTTACAATACAGTAACATATACAAAACCATATACTGTACGAATTACCATACCGTAACGTTTACCATACAGTTCCATATACCATACTGTACAATCTACCATACCGTACCATTTACAATACAGTAACATATACAAAACCATATACTGTACGAATTACCATACCGTAACGTTTACCATACAGTTCCATATACCATACTGTACAATCTACCATACCGTACCATTTACAATACAGTAACATATACAAAACCATATACTGTACGAATTACCATACCGTAACGTTTACCATACAGTTCCATATACCATACTGTACAATCTACCATACCGTACCATTTACAATACAGTAACATATACAAAACCATATACTGTACGAATTACCATACCGTAACGTTTACCATACAGTTCCATATACCATACTGTACAATCTACCATACCGTACCATTTACAATACAGTAACATATACAAAACCATATACTGTACGAATTACCATACCGTAACGTTTACCATACAGTTCCATATACCATACTGTACAATCTACCATACCGTACCATTTACAATACAGTAACATATACAAAACCATATACTGTACGAATTACCATACCGTAACGTTTACCATACAGTTCCATATACCATACTGTACAATCTACCATACCGTACCATTTACAATACAGTAACATATACAAAACCATATACTGTACGAATTACCATACCGTAACGTTTACCATACAGTTCCATATACCATACTGTACAATCTACCATACCGTACCATTTACAATACAGTAACATATACAAAACCATATACTGTACGAATTACCATACCGTAACGTTTACCATACAGTTCCATATACCATACTGTACAATCTACCATACCGTACCATTTACAATACAGTAACATATACAAAACCATATACTGTACGAATTACCATACCGTAACGTTTACCATACAGTTCCATATACCATACTGTACAATCTACCATACCGTACCATTTACAATACAGTAACATATACAAAACCATATACTGTACGAATTACCATACCGTAACGTTTACCATACAGTTCCATATACCATACTGTACAATCTACCATACCGTACCATTTACAATACAGTAACATATACAAAACCATATACTGTACGAATTACCATACCGTAACGTTTACCATACAGTTCCATATACCATACTGTACAATCTACCATACCGTACCATTTACAATACAGTAACATATACAAAACCATATACTGTACGAATTACCATACCGTAACGTTTACCATACAGTTCCATATACCATACTGTACAATCTACCATACCGTACCATTTACAATACAGTAACATATACAAAACCATATACTGTACGAATTACCATACCGTAACGTTTACCATACAGTTCCATATACCATACTGTACAATCTACCATACCGTACCATTTACAATACAGTAACATATACAAAACCATATACTGTACGAATTACCATACCGTAACGTTTACCATACAGTTCCATATACCATACTGTACAATCTACCATACCGTACCATTTACAATACAGTAACATATACAAAACCATATACTGTACGAATTACCATACCGTAACGTTTACCATACAGTTCCATATACCATACTGTACAATCTACCATACCGTACCATTTACAATACAGTAACATATACAAAACCATATACTGTACGAATTACCATACCGTAACGATTTACCATACAGTTCCATATACCATACTGTACAATCTACCATACCGTACCATTTACAATACAGTAACATATACAAAACCATATACTGTACGAATTACCATACCGTAACGTTTACCATACAGTTCCATATACCATACTGTACAATCTACCATACCGTACCATTTACAATACAGTAACATATACAAAACCATATACTGTACGAATTACCATACCGTAAACGTTTACCATACAGTTCCATATACCATACTGTACAATCTACCATACCGTACCATTTACAATACAGTAACATATACAAAACCATATACTGTACGAATTACCATACCGTAACGTTTACCATACAGTTCCATATACCATACTGTACAATCTACCATACCGTACCATTTACAATACAGTAACATATACAAAAACCATATACTGTACGAATTACCATACCGTAACGTTTTACCATACAGTTCCATATACCATACTGTACAATCTACCATACCGTACCATTTACAATACAGTAACATATACAAAACCATATACTGTACGAATTACCATACCGTAACGTTTACCATACAGTTCCATATACCATACTGTACAATCTACCATACCGTACCATTTACAATACAGTAACATATACAAAACCATATACTGTACGAATTACCATACCGTAACGTTTACCATACAGTTCCATATACCATACTGTACAATCTACCATACCGTACCATTTACAATACAGTAACATATACAAAACCATATACTGTACGAATTACCATACCGTAACGTTTACCATACAGTTCCATATACCATACTGTACAATCTACCATACCGTACCATTTACAATACAGTAACATATACAAAACCATATACTGTACGAATTACCATACCGTAACGTTTACCATACAGTTCCATATACCATACTGTACAATCTACCATACCGTACCATTTACAATACAGTAACATATACAAAACCATATACTGTACGAATTACCATACCGTAACGTTTACCATACAGTTCCATATACCATACTGTACAATCTACCATACCGTACCATTTACAATACAGTAACATATACAAAACCATATACTGTACGAATTACCATACCGTAACGTTTACCATACAGTTCCATATACCATACTGTACAATCTACCATACCGTACCATTTACAATACAGTAACATATACAAAACCATATACTGTACGAATTACCATACCGTAACGTTTACCATACAGTTCCATATACCATACTGTACAATCTACCATACCGTACCATTTACAATACAGTAACATATACAAAACCATATACTGTACGAATTACCATACCGTAACGTTTACCATACAGTTCCATATACCATACTGTACAATCTACCATACCGTACCATTTACAATACAGTAACATATACAAAACCATATACTGTACGAATTACCATACCGTAACGTTTACCATACAGTTCCATATACCATACTGTACAATCTACCATACCGTACCATTTACAATACAGTAACATATACAAAAACCAATACTGTACGAATTACCATACCGTAACGTTTACCATACAGTTCCATATACCATACTGTACAATCTACCATACCGTACCATTTACAATACAGTAACATATACAAAACCATATACTGTACGAATTACCATACCGTAACGTTTACCATACAGTTCCATATACCATACTGTACAATCTACCATACCGTACCATTTACAATACAGTAACATATACAAAACATATACTGTACGAATTACCATACCGTAACGTTTACCATACAGTTCCATATACCATACTGTACAATCTACCATACCGTACCATTTACAATACAGTAACATATACAAAACCATATACTGTACGAATTACCATACCGTAACGTTTACCATACAGTTCCATATACCATACTGTACAATCTACCATACCGTACCATTTACAATACAGTAACATATACAAAACCATATACTGTACGAATTACCATACCGTAACGTTTACCATACAGTTCCATATACCATACTGTACAATCTACCATACCGTACCATTTACAATACAGTAACATATACAAAACCATATACTGTACGAATTACCATACCGTAACGTTTACCATACAGTTCCATATACCATACTGTACAATCTACCATACCGTACCATTTACAATACAGTAACATATACAAAACCATATACTGTACGAATTACCATACCGTAACGTTTACCATACAGTTCCATATACCATACTGTACAATCTACCATACCGTACCATTTACAATACAGTAACATATACAAAACCATATACTGTACGAATTACCATACCGTAACGTTTACCATACAGTTCCATATACCATACTGTACAATCTACCATACCGTACCATTTACAATACAGTAACATATACAAAACCATATACTGTACGAATTACCATACCGTAACGTTTACCATACAGTTCCATATACCATACTGTACAATCTACCATACCGTACCATTTACAATACAGTAACATATACAAAACCATATACTGTACGAATTACCATACCGTAACGTTTTACCATACAGTTCCATATACCATACTGTACAATCTACCATACCGTACCATTTACAATACAGTAACATATACAAAACCATATACTGTACGAATTACCATACCGTAACGTTTACCATACAGTTCCATATACCATACTGTACAATCTACCATACCGTACCATTTACAATACAGTAACATATACAAAACCATATACTGTACGAATTACCATACCGTAACGTTTACCATACAGTTCCATATACCATACTGTACAATCTACCATACCGTACCATTTACAATACAGTAACATATACAAAACCATATACTGTACGAATTACCATACCGTAACGTTTACCATACAGTTCCATATACCATACTGTACAATCTACCATACCGTACCATTTACAATACAGTAACATATACAAAACCATATACTGTACGAATTACCATACCGTAACGTTTACCATACAGTTCCATATACCATACTGTACAATCTACAATAGCGTACCATTTACAATACAGTAACATATACAAAACAATATACTGTACGAATTACCATACCGTAACGTTTACCATACAGTTCCATATACCATACTGTACAATCTACCATACCGTACCATTTACAATACAGTAACATATACAAAACCATATACTGTACGAATTACCATACCGTAACGTTTACCATACAGTTCCATATACCATACTGTACAATCTACCATACCGTACCATTTACAATACAGTAACATATACAAAACCATATACTGTACGAATTACCATACCGTAACGTTTACCATACAGTTCCATATACCATACTGTACAATCTACCATACCGTACCATTTACAATACAGTAACATATACAAAACCATATACTGTACGAATTACCATACCGTAACGTTTACCATACAGTTCCATATACCATACTGTACAATCTACCATACCGTACCATTTACAATACAGTAACATATACAAAACCATATACTGTACGAATTACCATACCGTAACGTTTACCATACAGTTCCATATACCATACTGTACAATCTACCATACCGTACCATTTACAATACAGTAACATATACAAAACCATATACTGTACGAATTACCATACCGTAACGTTTTACCATACAGTTCCATATACCATACTGTACAATCTACCATACCGTACCATTTACAATACAGTAACATATACAAAACCATATACTGTACGAATTACCATACCGTAACGTTTACCATACAGTTCCATATACCATACTGTACAATCTACCATACCGTACCATTTACAATACAGTAACATATACAAAACCATATACTGTACGAATTACCATACCGTAACGTTTTACCATACAGTTCCATATACCATACTGTACAATCTACCATACCGTACCATTTACAATACAGTAACATATACAAAACCATATACTGTACGAATTACCATACCGTAACGTTTACCATACAGTTCCATATACCATACTGTACAATCTACCATACCGTACCATTTACAATACAGTAACATATACAAAACCATATACTGTACGAATTACCATACCGTAACGTTTACCATACAGTTCCATATACCATACTGTACAATCTACCATACCGTACCATTTACAATACAGTAACATATACAAAACCATATACTGTACGAATTACCATACCGTAACGTTTACCATACAGTTCCATATACCATACTGTACAATCTACCATACCGTACCATTTACAATACAGTAACATATACAAAACCATATACTGTACGAATTACCATACCGTAACGTTTACCATACAGTTCCATATACCATACTGTACAATCTACCATACCGTACCATTTACAATACAGTAACATATACAAAACAATATACTGTACGAATTACCATACCGTAACGTTTACCATACAGTTCCATATACCATACTGTACAATCTACCATACCGTACCATTTACAATACAGTAACATATACAAAACCATATACTGTACGAATTACCATACCGTAACGTTTACCATACAGTTCCATATACCATACTGTACAATCTACCATACCGTACCATTTACAATACAGTAACATATACAAAACCATATACTGTACGAATTACCATACCGTAACGTTTACCATACAGTTCCATATACCATACTGTACAATCTACCATACCGTACCATTTACAATACAGTAACATATACAAAACCATATACTGTACGAATTACCATACCGTAACGTTTACCATACAGTTCCATATACCATACTGTACAATCTACCATACCGTACCATTTACAATACAGTAACATATACAAAACCATATACTGTACGAATTACCATACCGTAACGTTTACCATACAGTTCCATATACCATACTGTACAATCTACCATACCGTACCATTTACAATACAGTAACATATACAAAACAATATACTGTACGAATTACCATACCGTAACGTTTACCATACAGTTCCATATACCATACTGTACAATCTACCATACCGTACCATTTACAATACAGTAACATATACAAAACCATATACTGTACGAATTACCATACCGTAACGTTTACCATACAGTTCCATATACCATACTGTACAATCTACCATACCGTACCATTTACAATACAGTAACATATACAAAACCATATACTGTACGAATTACCATACCGTAACGTTTACCATACAGTTCCATATACCATACTGTACAATCTACCATACCGTACCATTTACAATACAGTAACATATACAAAACCATATACTGTACGAATTACCATACCGTAACGTTTACCATACAGTTCCATATACCATACTGTACAATCTACCATACCGTACCATTTACAATACAGTAACATATACAAAAACCATATACTGTACGAATTACCATACCGTAACGTTTACCATACAGTTCCATATACCATACTGTACAATCTACCATACCGTACCATTTACAATACAGTAACATATACAAAACCATATACTGTACGAATTACCATACCGTAACGTTTACCATACAGTTCCATATACCATACTGTACAATCTACAATACCGTACCATTTACAATACAGTAACATATACAAAACAATATACTGTACGAATTACCATACCGTAACGTTTACCATACAGTTCCATATACCATACTGTACAATCTACCATACCGTACCATTTACAATACAGTAACATATAAAAAACAATATACTGTACGAATTACCATACCGTAACGTTTACCATACAGTTCCATATACCATACTGTACAATATACCATACCGTACCATTTACAATACAGTAACATATAAAAAACCACATACTGTACGAATTACCATACCGTAACGTTTACCACACAGTTCCATATACCATACTGTACAATCTACCATACCGTACCATTTACAATACAGTAACATATACAAAACCATATACTGTACGAATTACCACACCGTAACGTTTACCATACAGTTCCATATACCATACTGTACAATCTACCAAACCGTACCATTTACAATACAGTAACATATACAAAATCATATACTGTACGAATTACCATACCGTAACGTTTACCATACAGTTCCATATACCATACTGTACAATCTACCATACCGTACCATTTACAATACAGTAACATATAAAAAACCATATACTGTACGAATTACCATACCGTAACGTTTACCACACAGTTCCATATACCATACTGTACAATCTACCATACCGTACCATTTACAATACAGTAACATATACAAAACCATATACTGTACGAATTACCATACCGTAACGTTTACCATACAGTTCCATATACCATACTGTACAATCTACCATACCGTACGATTTACAATACAGTAACATATAAAAAACCATATACTGTACGAATTACCATACCGTAACGTTTACCATACAGTTCCATATACCATACTGTACAATCTACCAAACCGTACCATTTACAATACAGTAACATATACAAAATCATATACTGTACGAATTACCATACCGTAACGTTTACCATACAGTTCCATATACCATACTGTACAATCTACCAAACCGTACCATTTACAATACAGTAACATAAACAAAACCATATACTGTACGAATTACCATACCGTAACGTTTACCATACAGTTCCATATACCATACTGTACAATCTACAATAGCGTACCATTTACAATACAGTAACATATACAAAACAATATACTGTACGAATTACCATACCGTAACGTTTACCATACAGTTCCATATACCATACTGTACAATCTACCATACCGTACCATTTACAATACAGTAACATATAAAAAACCATATACTGTACGAATTACCATACCGTAACGTTTTACCATACAGTTCCATATACCATACTGTACAATCTACCATACCGTACCATTTACAATACAGTAACATATACAAAACCATATACTGTACGAATTACCATACCGTAACGTTTACCATACAGTTCCATATACCATACTGTACAATCTACCATACCCGTACCATTTACAATACAGTAACATATACAAAAACCATATACTGTACGAATTACCATACCGTAACGTTTACCATACAGTTCCATATACCATACTGTACAATCTACCATACCGTACCATTTACAATACAGTAACATATACAAAACCATATACTGTACGAATTACCATACCGTAACGTTTACCATACAGTTCCATATACCATACTGTACAATCTACCATACCGTACCATTTACAATACAGTAACATATACAAAACCATATACTGTACGAATTACCATACCGTAACGTTTACCATACAGTTCCATATACCATACTGTACAATCTACCATACCGTACCATTTACAATACAGTAACATATACAAAACCATATACTGTACGAATTACCATACCGTAACGTTTACCATACAGTTCCATATACCATACTGTACAATCTACCATACCGTACCATTTACAATACAGTAACATATACAAAACCATATACTGTACGAATTACCATACCGTAACGTTTACCATACAGTTCCATATACCATACTGTACAATCTACCATACCGTACCATTTACAATACAGTAACATATACAAAACCATATACTGTACGAATTACCATACCGTAACGTTTACCATACAGTTCCATATACCATACTGTACAATCTACCATACCGTACCATTTACAATACAGTAACATATACAAAACCATATACTGTACGAATTACCATACCGTAACGTTTACCATACAGTTCCATATACCATACTGTACAATCTACCATACCGTACCATTTACAATACAGTAACATATACAAAACCATATACTGTACGAATTACCATACCGTAACGTTTACCATACAGTTCCATATACCATACTGTACAATCTACCATACCGTACCATTTACAATACAGTAACATATACAAAACAATATACTGTACGAATTACCATACCGTAACGTTTACCATACAGTTCCATATACCATACTGTACAATCTACCATACCGTACCATTTACAATACAGTAACATATACAAAACCATATACTGTACGAATTACCATACCGTAACGTTTACCATACAGTTCCATATACCATACTGTACAATCTACCATACCGTACCATTTACAATACAGTAACATATACAAAAACCATATACTGTACGAATTACCATACCGTAACGTTTACCATACAGTTCCATATACCATACTGTACAATCTACCATACCGTACCATTTACAATACAGTAACATATACAAAACCATATACTGTACGAATTACCATACCGTAACGTTTACCATACAGTTCCATATACCATACTGTACAATCTACCATACCGTACCATTTACAATACAGTAACATATACAAAACCATATACTGTACGAATTACCATACCGTAACGTTTACCATACAGTTCCATATACCATACTGTACAATCTACCATACCGTACCATTTACAATACAGTAACATATACAAAACCATATACTGTACGAATTACCATACCGTAACGTTTACCATACAGTTCCATATACCATACTGTACAATCTACCATACCGTACCATTTACAATACAGTAACATATACAAAACCATATACTGTACGAATTACCATACCGTAACGTTTACCATACAGTTCCATATACCATACTGTACAATCTACCATACCGTACCATTTACAATACAGTAACATATACAAAACCATATACTGTACGAATTACCATACCGTAACGTTTACCATACAGTTCCATATACCATACTGTACAATCTACCATACCGTACCATTTACAATACAGTAACATATACAAAACCATATACTGTACGAATTACCATACCGTAACGTTTACCATACAGTTCCATATACCATACTGTACAATCTACCATACCGTACCATTTACAATACAGTAACATATACAAAACAATATACTGTACGAATTACCATACCGTAACGTTTACCATACAGTTCCATATACCATACTGTACAATCTACCATACCGTACCATTTACAATACAGTAACATATACAAAACAATATACTGTACGAATTACCATACCGTAACGTTTACCATACAGTTCCATATACCATACTGTACAATCTACCATACCGTACCATTTACAATACAGTAACATATACAAAACCATATACTGTACGAATTACCATACCGTAACGTTTACCATACAGTTCCATATACCATACTGTACAATCTACCATACCGTACCATTTACAATACAGTAACATATACAAAACCATATACTGTACGAATTACCATACCGTAACGTTTACCATACAGTTCCATATACCATACTGTACAATCTACCATACCGTACCATTTACAATACAGTAACATATACAAAACCATATACTGTACGAATTACCATACCGTAACGTTTACCATACAGTTCCATATACCATACTGTACAATCTACCATACCGTACCATTTACAATACAGTAACATATACAAAACCATATACTGTACGAATTACCATACCGTAAACGTTTACCATACAGTTCCATATACCATACTGTACAATCTACCATACCGTACCATTTACAATACAGTAACATATACAAAACCATATACTGTACGAATTACCATACCGTAACGTTTACCATACAGTTCCATATACCATACTGTACAATCTACCATACCGTACCATTTACAATACAGTAACATATACAAAACCATATACTGTACGAATTACCATACCGTAACGTTTACCATACAGTTCCATATACCATACTGTACAATCTACCATACCGTACCATTTACAATACAGTAACATATACAAAACCATATACTGTACGAATTACCATACCGTAACGTTTACCATACAGTTCCATATACCATACTGTACAATCTACCATACCGTACCATTTACAATACAGTAACATATACAAAACCATATACTGTACGAATTACCATACCGTAACGTTTACCATACAGTTCCATATACCATACTGTACAATCTACCATACCGTACCATTTACAATACAGTAACATATACAAAACCATATACTGTACGAATTACCATACCGTAACGTTTACCATACAGTTCCATATACCATACTGTACAATCTACCAAACCGTACCATTTACAATACAGTAACATATACAAAACCATATACTGTACGAATTACCATACCGTAACGTTTACCATACAGTTCCATATACCATACTGTACAATCTACCATACCGTACCATTTACAATACAGTAACATATACAAAACCATATACTGTACGAATTACCATACCGTAACGTTTACCATACAGTTCCATATACCATACTGTACAATCTACCATACCGTACCATTTACAATACAGTAACATATACAAAACCATATACTGTACGAATTACCATACCGTAACGTTTACCATACAGTTCCATATACCATACTGTACAATCTACCATACCGTACCATTTACAATACAGTAACATATACAAAACCATATACTGTACGAATTACCATACCGTAACGTTTACCATACAGTTCCATATACCATACTGTACAATCTACCATACCGTACCATTTACAATACAGTAACATATACAAAACCATATACTGTACGAATTACCATACCGTAACGTTTTACCATACAGTTCCATATACCATACTGTACAATCTACCATACCGTACCATTTACAATACAGTAACATATACAAAACCATATACTGTACGAATTACCATACCGTAACGTTTACCATACAGTTCCATATACCATACTGTACAATCTACAATACCGTACCATTTACAATACAGTAACATATAAAAAACAATATACTGTACGAATTACCATACCGTAACGTTTACCATACAGTTCCATATACCATACTGTACAATCTACCATACCGTACCATTTACAATACAGTAACATATACAAAACAATATACTGTACGAATTACCATACCGTAACGTTTACCATACAGTTCCATATACCATACTGTACAATCTACCATACCGTACCATTTACAATACAGTAACATATACAAAACAACATACTGTACGAATTACCATACCGTAACGTTTACCATACAGTTCCATATACCATACTGTACAATCTACCATACCGTACCATTTACAATACAGTAACATATACAAAACCACATACTGTACGAATTACCATACCGTAACGTTTACCATACAGTTCCATATACCATACTGTACAATCTACCATACCGTACCATTTACAATACAGTAACATATACAAAACCATATACTGTACGAATTACCATACCGTAACGTTTACCATACAGTTCCATATACCATACTGTACAATCTACCATACCGTACCATTTACAATACAGTAACATATACAAAACCATATACTGTACGAATTACCATACCGTAACGTTTACCATACAGTTCCATATACCATACTGTACAATCTACCATACCGTACCATTTACAATACAGTAACATATACAAAACAATATACTGTACGAATTACCATACCGTAACGTTTACCATACAGTTCCATATACCATACTGTACAATCTACCATACCGTACCATTTACAATACAGTAACATATACCAACTATATTCTGTACGAATTACCACACCGGGCAAACATACAAACATTTGAGCTTTATATATTAGATATATACAGTGGCGTCACTAGGGGGTGCGGTGGGGGCGGGCCACCCCGGGTGACACCATCAGGGGGGGAGGGTGACTCCAAAATGTAAAATTCTGTATGTTCCCGTTATTTGGCACTGGAAAACTCGGAGTTCTATGGGTTAAGTCGTGAGGGGGTGTCACCATAAGCTACCGCCCCGGGTGACACCAACCCTAGTGACACCTCTGTATATATATATTATATAATTGTCTCTATATTATACGATTTAAATTTACGGCTTTTGTGCAATTGGTATTATTTCAAAGAATATTGCAATTCTGTTTTAGATCACGTTTCCCGATGAATCATAATATTTTGTAAATTATATTTCAAACCCCCATACCAGATATTGTTTCTGAAAAATAAACACAATTATATACCATTTAAAAAAATGGTTAGTCAGTCTGTTTTTAAATGGATGGGTAACAATTAGGGCCGTTATCGATTAATTTAAATTTAATCGTTAACTTTTGAAAAAAATATCGATTAATTAATCGATAATTTCGATTAAAGCCAAAAATAGAAATTTATGACGTCATTAAACTGAACATTTCAAGGGAAGCAACAATACAGGTAATTGTCCTTTTTATTTCTTTTATTGAGTTATTTCCCCTGTTTCCCTGCGCTAATGCCGTCAGCTATGTTTAGTTTAAGTCTGCCGGTCCACATAGATCAGTGGTTCCCAAACTTTTTTTACCCGTGGACCCCTTTTACATTCAAAACTTTCCCACGGACCCCCAAATGAAAACCGTACATAAATACAAGGTATACAAATTTACTAATTTAAAAAAACAATGTGTTGAAGGTTTATTTATTTACATATAACTTTTGTTTAAATTTTTAAAAAAAAATTAATGACTTGAATGAACTTGATGAGATTTTATGAGTCTATTTATGTCCGGCTCAATGTTTGTGAGTAACAAACGCAAATCTCCACGAGCACTAATGGCTAGCCGGTTTCTTTTGTTTGTGATGAGGTTCATTACGGCACTGAATCCACCTTCTACCAAATAGGAAGACGGGAAAGCAGTCAACAACTTCTGTAAAATAACCCATAATGCAGGATATAAAATTGGGATCTCTTTTTGTAACCAGAATTTGTGGTATCATTCTTCAAACATTGGTTTAAGTTCCTCATTTGTGGATAATTCAATAAGTAGCTCCTGTATTAGTATGGAGTCATCTATGTCTGGAATCTGAGTTTATTCCCCAGCAAAAGGGTTCGACACCCAGTCGGGAATATCCATGTGAAGAATGTCTTCAAATCTTTGGTTCAGGTCTGCGAGAAGAGCCGTTAAGTGTTGACAATAGGCAAGCAAGTCTTCATCTCTTTTTTGCAATTTCGAAAGAATTGGAAGCTGAGAACATTCTCCTCTCCCCAAGTTTTGTTTACAGAAATTTTTTTGCAACAAACGCAGATAATACGATTTCATTTTTTATTAAATTTAATTGGTCACCTTGTAGTTTCAAATTAGTTTCGTTAAATTTGGCAAACAAATCTGTCATGTAGGCTATGTTAGTTTTTGAGTTAATTAAATTTTGTCTCAAATCATTGTCTTTGCCTTCCACGAATTCCAGCACTGAATCAAAGAGAGCATTAAATCAATTTAAACATGCACTTTTAGATAACCAACGTACTTCTGTGTGAAGTAGTAAATGATTATAGTCTTCATCATTTTTTAAAGTTTAGCAAATAATCTCTCATTGATGGTATTCCTTCTGATTTTATTAACTGCTCTAATGACATAATCTAGTGATCCATGCAAACGTTCACTAAGATTTTTTGCAACTAAATGATGTATGTTCAGTGCATTGTGTAATTCATCGACATTTGGTACAGCTTGTTTTAAGTATGCCAGAAAGCCTCGGTATCTTCCAACAATTGCCGGAGCACCGTCAGTAGTAACAGAAATGATATTAGTCATGGGTATAGCTTTTTCATCGAAAAATCTTTTACATTCAGTAAATAAGATTTGACCTTTCGTATCTGTTTCCAAACATTAAAATTTAGAAAACAACATTTCTTGGCAAAATTATTCTTCTTTTACACATTTTACATAAGCTAAAAGTAAAGCCTCGTTTCCTGGTAAAGTGGACTCATCAAGCTGTAGAGAAAATTCAGATGTTTTTAAGTAATCACACAAAGAATTTTCTACACACTGAGCCATTTCGTCAATCCTTCTTTGGACTGAATTATTGCTCAGCGGAATTCTTTTTTGTGATGTCGAAACCTGGTTTGTGCAACACAGTGCTTATCACCTCACTTACAGCTGGTAAAATAAGTTCTTCACCAAACGTGTTGGGCTTTCCTGACTTTGCAATCAGTAAAGAAATATAAGACACACGCAGTCCGTCGTCATCTCGCTTAGATGTTGTCCCCATGAGTTGTTGAAGTGATGGTGTTTTCAAATATATTTTTTTGACTGCTTGAAAAAAAAATCTTTATCTTTTTATCACGTTTGGCTTTTCATCCGATGTTCCTTAAGCTTGGAAGGTTTCATGTATTCATACCACAAAGTTTTATTACATAGAAGACACATTGGTCAAATACTATTTCCTGGTGATGAAATAAAGCCATACTTCAAATATACTGTCTACATTTTTTTTCTTCGGCTCACTCATCTATTTTAAAAGGGCACAAAAGTATAAGAAAAATTGTATATAAAAAGTTTTATATGAAACGTTTAATTAACTATATATATATTAAATTTTTCAATGGAATGCTGCAGTAAAACCCTTTAGAATTATTTGACGTAAGATGTAAGGAAACAATTCTATTTATTATTTTTTTCAAAGAACTTACGATCCCTTCCTGAGTTTTTTTTTAAATTTTTCATTTTAAAAAAAATGTGTTTAAATTTTTATTAACGTTAAGGTATTGAAAATGAAAAAAAAATTTTTTTCAAAAGATATCAATTTTATTCAAATATTATATTTACCTACGTTCAAAAGTACACTATCTGGATAACAATACAAAATTCAACTATATGAAAACTTCCAACTAACAATACTAAACTTCTTTTGCCTAAGGTACTAAAATTGGGACAAATTTGTTTATACACCCTGCATAGGCATTACATAAAAGTAAATTATCGATTACGTGTGCGACTCTTTTAGACTTTATGTTGTAGGCAAGTTATGTATGTAGCAGCACTATTGCATTGCTGTATAAAACTATTTTCGGTAGTCTGTCTCCCACCGTGCCATGTTTGTTATCAACTTAAATAGTTGGCGTCATCTCAAACTTTGAAGGGCGGTGCGGGTGAGAAATCGGCCAAAATTCTCATTTTCAAGTATTTCTATGTTTTAATGTGTTAGGTTTCTAAAAGCAATTTTTTAAATGTTAATTACATTAAAAAATTCTCATTATATAGAATATTAAAAATATTTTAAAATATTATTTTGATAACCCTACAAAAAATGTTTGGTCGAATTTTGAAGAAGAAAAACGTTTTTTTTTGCTGACTCGATTCCTGTATTTGGAATCGTCCAACATATCAAATGGAAATCAATATCAATGGAAAGCTGGATTCTTCCTGCTTTAGATAAATATAACTTCCCGATACGTCAAAATTTACCCAACCCTGCAATCATCGTCATTTCCGTTAAAAGATGGTATTTTTATGACCTACATATAGGGTCTCCGCCTTTCTCACGCGTCAAACTTTCAATAAACCAAACATTTTGATTGGTTACAGCTGTGGAAATATTGTTACACTTTTGTTTCTAGGTGAAACCAATTTATTTTACTCAGGACCTAAAAATCGCTACTATAGTATTCATTGATCTTTATTTTTATTTCGGTAATGATAAAAAAGAACATAATTTTATTATTTTTATACTAAACCTTGCGCGGACCCCCTGACGTTGTCCAGGGACCCCCAAATCAATTTTAATTTTCCACGGACCCCCTGAATGGTTCCGCGGACCCCTGGGGGTCCGTACGGACCACTTTGGGAACCACTGACATAGATTAATCAAATAAATTTTAATATTACGCGGGAGATGTTTCTACGTAAACATGTATATAAATTATTATTAAATATTAATAATTAATTATTTATTAATAGAATTTTTAAAAAAAATATTATAAATATTTTATTTAATTTTAATCGAATTTTATCGATTAAAATAATTTTAATCGATACAATTTTGTAACGATTAATCGAGAGATTAATCGATAATTTCCGCAGCCCTAGTAACAATGTATAAAAATATTTTTTAATGGCTTTGTTATTCCGGCTACAAAGGAATGATCATGACATGTTTAATTCACAGCACAACTTAAATAAGTGATTTTATGTTCACTTGCATACAGTTTAATATAATTATGTTAATAAGTCTTCTAGTCAGAGTTTAAATTGTAAATTTGTTTACCTTATGTAAACAAAAAATTACAGCATTGGTCTTTGCCCTTTACATACACTATCACAACTAAACACAACAGACGTACACTATCACAACAAAACACAACAGACATACACTATCACAACAAAACACAACAGACATACACTATCACAACTAAACACAACAGACATACACTATCACAACTAAACACAACAGACATACACTATCACAACTAAACATAACAGACATACACTATCACAACTAAACACAACAGACATACACTATCACAACTAAACATAACAGACATACACTATCACAACTAAACACAACAGACATACACTATCACAACTAAACATAACAGACATACACTATCACAACTAAACACAACAGACATACACTATCACAACTAAACATAACAGACATACACTATCACAACTAAACACAACAGACATACACTATCACAACTAAACATAACAGACATACACTATCACAACTAAACATACCAGACATACACTATCACAACTAAACACAACAGACATACACTATCACAACTAAACACAACAGACATACACTATCACAACTAAACACAACAGACATACACTATCACAACTAAACATAACAGACATACACTATCACAACTAAACACAACAGACATACACTATCACAACTAAACACAACAGACATACACTATCACAACTAAACACAACAGACATACACTATCACAACTAAACATAACAGACATACACTATCACAACTAAACACAACAGACATACACTATCACAACTAAACACAACAGACATACACTATCACAACTAAACATAACAGACATACACTATCACAACTAAACACAACAGACATACACTATCACAACTAAACATCAACAGACATACACTATCACAACTAAACACAACAGACATACACTATCACAACTAAACACAACAGACATACACTATCACAACTAAACACAACAGACATACACTATCACAACTAAACACAACAGACATACACTATCACAACTAAACACAACAGACATACACTATCACAACTAAACACAACAGACATACACTATCACAACTAAAACACAACAGACATACACTATCACAACTAAACACAACAGACATACACTATCACAACTAAACACAACAGACATACACTATCACAACTAAACACAACAGACATACACTATCACAGCTAAACACAACAGACATACACTATCACAACAAAACACAACAGACATACACTATCACAACTAAACACAACAGACATACACTATCACAACTAAACACAACAGACATACACTATCACAACTAAACACAACAGACATACACTATCACAACTAAACACAACAGACATACGCTATCACAACAAAACATCAAAAAACATTAAAATAAATTTTAAAACCCTAGCTTCTGTATAATCACAGTTTTATTTCTGAGCAGGGCGGAAAGCATAGAGATAAGAGGGCAACTAGTGTTACAAGATTACAGTTTGTTTTGTACTGTGTAAGACTGGTACTTGACTTAGGAGAGCACTGGAAAGTCGTGCACAAAAACAACTAAAAATACAAAAATTGTGATCAATACAACCGAAACAAATAGTTTAAAAGGTTATAAATAAATTCTACAAACTTTGAACGAGTTCAAAATGATACATGCTCAACATCTTCTTCAATAAATAATAATACATCGTCACAGCACTTTTGATGTGAGGCAATTTCACGGCATCCAGAAGTTTTGACTTTTCTTTCAGGCTCATGAAATTTGACGTCAGGATTAAATGGAACACGGGTAAAACATTCGTAACAAAACTATACAGTAGATAAGCGGTTCTCATGTTGTTGTACATGAGGGGTCATGAATATTTCAGATGACAAATGTTCATAAAACTTGCCGTTTATTTGTTCAGAAGATCTGAATCCCTGAAATGTGGGACCTGTTGTTGCTGTTGTTCACATTCTTGAAAAGTTGAAGGCAAAAAAAACAACCAAAAAATACAAAATATAAATAAATCAATAAATATTAAAATGAGAAAATAGATAAATCAATAAATAGATAAATCAATAATAAATAAATAGATGAATCAATAAATAGGTAATTCAATAAAAAGATGAATCGATAGGTAGATAAATCAATTTTATAAAATTGTGTCACCATGGTTTTTGCACTCTCTTCAAGCTGTCTGGGTAAATTTATTGGACACGAAACAGATGTCACATGTCAATCAAGAGTCGTGAAATCATTACCAAAAATTTGAAGGTCTCATCAACAAATAAATTTGAAAATTTTAGCTGTACGGAATTTTGTTTTTAATTTTGGAAAATATCTTACATAATATCTTTTAATTGCATTGGTTTAGTCCAAAACGAGACTTTGAATTAATGCTTAAACAATATTCAGAGTTTAGATGTGGTTGGATCTCTTATCTCTCTGGCATTTTATCAATTCATTACTTGCTATGTTTAAAACCCAATATGAAAGTCGCATCATACAGGTTTAGTTACCCAACACACGAGTCGTAAAGTTGCGTATGTAGCGACGGTGGTGATGGTAGCGGTGGTTTAGTTACCCAACACACGAGTCGTAAAGTTGCGTATGTAGCGACGGTGGTGATGGTAGCGGTGGTGGTTTAGTAGAAACGTTTTGCGAGTGAATTCAGCAACACGAATAGTGATTAATAGTGATTGTAACCAGCCAGCCATGCACTCGGACATTCAGAACCTGAGCTACTGGTAGAATACATGACTCAACAAACAAAAACAACGATTAAACCTTTACACGGAGTTTCTTTTAGAGGAATAGATCCTAACTTCCTGATCTAAATATAGCAGTTTGGTGATAAAAACATTTTTTTTAATATAAAAAAGTTCTAAATTTATCTCGCCATTAACTTGGAAAAATATTTTTTTAACTATGCAACACCTCATGATCAAAATTTTTTAGTTTTTAGTATTAAAAAAATAATAATTATTATTTTTAAATTAGTAAGCCGAAATTAAGTTAATTTTTCACCTTCCAATTAGTTTTAAGATGATTATCTAACAAAAACACAAACCATAATAACATGCGCACTTATTTTTTTCAGCAATATAATAATCACAGTTCAGAGATAAAATCATTCAATGTCAAGAAATTATGGTACACGAATATTGCACATTTGTAGGCCCATGGTATCAAAACTTTCATTTGAATACCCAAGAGAACAAAAATTTACAAGGATTTTTAGAAGAATAAATAAATATATATTTATATTATATATAATTATGTGAATTACATTTAAAAAATTGCTATACTTCAAAGTTGAACAAACAAGTCAAATAAATGAAGCATTTCATCTACTCTGTTTGGATATTTGCGTCATTTGAACACATAATATAATAATATATCTAAGGCACTCGGCGTGTTAAGGCAAGACTATATTAGATCTACAATTGAATTAGTTTAACATTGGGTATGTACACAATTTGTTATACTAAAGAGTTTGTTCGTGACACACACGCTGGGCAAAGTGTTGTACACATGTACTGTGCTCTGGTGTACATCGTTCGCCCTTTAGACTACGACACAGAACACATCATCCAAATACATCAAGTTAGGCAGTCACAGGAAAGGTTTTCAAATCAGCACTAATTTGGGGTCCAAAAAAATTGAGGTCATGCAGTTTATTTTTATTTTCTATTTTAAAAAAGAAGAATGAATTTTCAAAACTATAACAATTTAACAAATGAAAATATAAAATGTCTATTAGATTTTTCGTGATTTCATAGATGACGTCATTGATACATACAACCAAACTACGAGTTTAAAGAAGCCGGGATTTTCTTTCTTTTTTTTTGGGGGGGGGGATGCTCTTGTTTAGAATTATTTATAAGGGTTAATGTTTTTGTTTTCATTTTTATAATATAATGGACAATACGAAACAAAACATTTGAATAGAACTTTGAAATATGATGAAAAATGGTGATTTTAAAAGTAAATGTATATTAAATTTCCGACTGATAATAATAAAACACAGTTTGTCTAAATTTAATTTCCAGGCTCCATTCACTAGACTCTAAACAAGCTAGAACGAAAATGTTATGAAATACAATTTTTCCCTACTACATTTAAAACCTTAATAAAGTCTATTATTTTCCAAAAATTCAAATCACAATGACATTTTCATCATCTGGTTGGCATGCATCTGGTTAGATGACCAGAGTCCTCAGAGAACAAAGACACTTTGAACAGATAGCTTGCTGACGTCACACTCGACGGCCTGTTGGAGAGTCTAGAAGTCCGAGGCGCCGACATCATCGAAGTAGGATTGTTGTTGCTGAGGCTGGCCGGGACTGTAAACCTTTGGTTTTGGTGACACTGCAGGTGGTTGTTTTGGTTTGCTCCTGAGGCGGGTTGGAAAAGAAAAACAAAATGTCTTTAATTACAATTAGACATAGACCCACATACACCCACATAGACCCACATAGACCCACATACACCCACATACACCCACATACACCAACATACACCCACATACACCCACATAGACCCACATACACCCACATAAACCCACATAGACCCACATACACCCATATAGACCCACATACACCCACATAGACCCACATACACCCACATAGACCCACATACACCCACATAGACCCACATACACCCACATACACCCACATACACCAACATACACCCACATAGACCCACATACACCCACATACACCCACATAGACCCACATACACCCACATACACCCACATACACCCACATAGACCCACATACACCCACATACACCCACATACACCCACATACACCCACATAGACCCACATACACCCACATACACCAACATACACCCACATAGACCCACATACACCCACATACACCCACATAGACCCACATACACCCACATACACCCACATACACCCACATACACCCACATACACCCACATAGACCCACATACACCCACATACACCCACATACACCCACATACACCCACATACACCCACATAGACCCACATACACCCACATACACCCACATACACCCACATACACCCACATACACCCACATACACCCACATACACCCACATACACCCACATAGACCCACATACACCCACATACACCAACATACACCCACATAGACCCACATACACCCACATAGACCCACATACACCCACATACACCCACATACACCCACATACACCCACATACACCCACAATCTTTAGAGAAGGATTCACATTTTTCCGACTTTTCCGACTTTTAAATCATATGTGGTCTTGAGGCCCTCGATAAAGGTAGATATCTTCTATTTAATTTACAACTGAATCTAATGGTATATAACCTAAATGAACATCTTTTGATAGTACTTCTTGGAATATAGTTTTTATTTGAGATCATATTATAAACAAGGTGTAAACATTACAAGCGGCACATGTAACTAGATTAGTAATGAACGACAATTAAATTATTTTATTTATTTCACACATTTTGCCTTAACGCTAATTCAATCAGCGAAGTTGTCTGTCAGTTTCAACATTTATTTCTTCACGTAAATATTCTTGTGAAAGTTAGCCAAAACTAAAGTGTTGTTTGGGTGCGGTGAAAATGTGTGTGTGTGTGGGGGGGGGGAGAGCGTAGGTCTTTATATAGGGCGTGGACAAGTCAGTTAAATCTTGATTAGAAACATGCAACTTTACATTCGGTGACAGTGGACTTACGACATTACTTGAGTGATTGGGGCACTGAAATCTTGCTGCTTGTAATGCCTTACTGTCACCAATGACATGATGAACTTATATAAACCCCTTAAATCATTTCGATAACAAAATGGGTCGATGACACTTTGAAACTGTTTCTGAGTTGTTCCAATCATCAGGTGGGACCCAGTTTACCAATGTATCCCATTTCCTATCAGCTGGGACACTGTTTTCTAATGTATCCCATTTCACATTAGGTGCGATCCTGAATTCTAAGGTATCCTATTTGATATCAGTTTCTCTTGGTGCTCATCAGTTACACTTACATTATCCCTAGGGTAGATGCTAACTTTTGTCAAGGCTAATATCCATCAAACAAGTAAGAGCTAATAATGTAAGTGTATGCAAAATAGTTAAAGCTCTAATGAATTTGAGACACGCAATGCATTAGCAAGGGAGCTAATTACAATAACTGAAATGCCAATTAAACATTGAATTCCTATACGTTATAAATTTGTATGTAAATGTCAGTTAGAGTTTGTCTATTTATTTACCATATATATAATTATGGAGGGATGCATTTATAGAATTTTAGTTAAATAAATAAAATTATTTCTGTTAGGTTAAAACTAGCATGCGTTGGGATTGAAATTATTTGTGACTCTGCTATTGCGACAATAAATTTACAGAAGAGGAAGTTTGAATATGGCATATACCATGTTGCGTTATCATTAACACATTCGGGTTATAATCAGAATGCAATAAGAATGTTAAGCATGCTGTTAGAGTTTAATTGATAATGTAAATCTCCGTGAGCCAAAGAGTTGTCTACCAAAACCAAATTCAGTCATTTGTGGCCCAACTCGGTGAGACGAATTCTTTTTTATTCAGTGCCAATGACGTAATCAATCCATAGATTTACGTCACATTTTAAGATGTAATATTCTTTGATAGTTTCAATAATATATTTAAATTGTACATTACAGTGAGCCTGCAGGTTGTACATTACAGTGAGCCTGCAGGTTGTACATTACAGTGAGCCTACAGGTTGTGCATTACAGTGAGCCTACAGGTTGTACAATACAGTGAGACAACAGGTTGTACATTACAGTGAGACAACAGGTTGTACATTACAGTGAGCCTACAGGTTGTACATTACAGTGAGCCTACAGGTTGTACATTACAGTGAGACAACAGGTTGTACATTACAGTGAGCCTACAGGTTGTACATTACAGTGAGCCTACAGGTTGTACATTACAGTGAGCCTACAGGTTGTACATTACAGTGAGCCTACAGGTTGTACATTACAGTGAGCCTACAGGTTGTACATTACAGTGAGCCTACAGGTTGTACATTACAGTGAGCCTACAGGTTGTACATTACAGTGAGCCTACAGGTTGTACATTACAGTGAGCCTACAGGTTGTACATTACAGTGAGCCTACAGGTTGTACATTACAGTGAGCCTACAGGTTGTACATTACAGTGAGCCTACAGGTTGTACAATACAGTGAGACAACAGGTTGTACATTACAGTGAGCCTACAGGTTGTACATTACAGTGAGCCTACAGGTTGTACATTACAGTGAGCCTACAGGTTGTACATTACAGTGAGACAACAGGTTGTACATTACAGTGAGCCTACAGGTTGTACATTACAGTGAGACAACAGGTTGTACATTACAGTGAGCCTACAGGTTGTACATTACAGTGAGCCTACAGGTTGTACATTACAGTGAGCCTACAGGTTGTATATAACAGTGAGCCTGCAGGTTGTACATTACAGTGAGCCTACAGGTTGTACATTACAGTGAGCCTACAGGTTGTATATAACAGTGAGCCTGCAGGTTGTACATTACAGTGAGCACAACAGGTTGTACATTACAGTGAGCCTACAGGTTGTACATTATCAGTGAGTGTGAGACAACAGGTTGTTCATAAGAATTAGCCTATACATGAGAAATATTTTTTTTTAAATTAAAATATATTTTTAAATCAACTTTTGTTGAAAATAGCCTTCATGATATTTTTAGATTTATATTAGCATTGATTTCTTCTATTGTACAGGGTGACACAAAAATCGGGAACTTTTTAACGATTCAATAAAACCAAGAGTCTTTGAGGATAAAATATTTATGGTAATTAAAATCTTAAAATATGTAATTTAAGAAACATAAATGGAATTTATCATTACCACAAAATTACGGATTTTGTTTTGATGTAAAGGATGCAAGCTACGCTAACCAAACAAAGCTACGCCTCTGATGTAAATTAGGCGTATATCCTGGGAGATGGGAACAATAAAAATCTGGCATCTTATTGAACTAATATTACGTTTACAACAGTAACTTGTTTTATTTTATATCTGTTAGGCAATATGACGGGATGCCATATACTATAAAAAGCCATGCAAGGGAGCTAAGCGCTAATGGCTGTACCAAGACCATATATGGGCATCGACGTATATGGGAGCAATCAAACCAATAGGTGGTAACTAGGTCAGATGATGAAAGCCTTCTATTGGCTGGCTCACCTGCTCTCTTCTTGGCTGATAAATCGAAGTACCGCAGATTGGCTCCAGTCTCGCTCACCTGCCTCGTTGGTGGCGGGTGGGGGAGCTTTGCTACTGAAATGGGAGGGTCAAATGATGATGTTGTCTACATCCATATCCACCCTACCCCCTCTTTTTATATCCATACCTTTATCCACTATAATTCCCCCTTCCCCATTTTGTATAATCGAAAACTTTAACCAGCATACAATCGATATATTTTAATTGAAACTTAAAAATTATTTTACAAACGTGTTTAAAGTACACACGATAGAATAAAAGTATTTTTATAGCTAAATTTTGAATATTTATTATTTTTTATAACTATATTTTTAAAAATTGAAATAAATATAGTTGATTGCTGAATGGTCAAAAAAATGCTTCAAACATAATTTTATTTCGACACAAAAGTCGTTAAACACTATAGTTAGCTTGAACACATTCAAAATTACTTTCGTGCGAACACAGAATTTGTGAATATAAATACACTTGTTTGGCACCATTGTTGTAAACTCTAAAGGGCCGAGTTCTTATGAGACTTACAAAATTTCCCAGAAGTTATGATGAATTTCTATCCACAAGAAGATATTGATAACATGCAGCACTACGCAACGATTATAAATAGATTGAATTTATTTATTTATACAATCTGAATGCATACTTAATATGGTTACAAAGTCTTTATTTTATTCACACTTTATTGTGGTATAGTATTGGTATTTTGGGATCAAATTGTAAATGTGTTTTAAATAAGACCATTAAAATTGTCTTTTTTTCCCCTCAAATTATTTCAAAATCAGATTTGTTAAATTCAAAGAAGGTTTTAACACATAATGTAAATAACTTCAAATATTATTTCTATACAAACTTGATTTGAGTTTTTCAACCAATCAACTGTTCAAGTTATATATTTTATTTATATTCGCAATGAGATAGAATTTAGCTATTCCGCCGAGAAAATGCTTTGTGAAACGTGACGTCTACAAGATGGGAAGATATTTAAGTCAATATATGGGTGCGATACATTAGTCTAGCTATAGGTTCGATATATGTCTAGCTAAAGGGTCAATACATTAATCAATATATGGAATCGATTATTAAGTCAAGCGGAGCGGTGGGATTGATACATAAGTCAAGCTATAGGATCGATATATTACTCTAGCTACATGATCGATACGTTATTCTAGCCATTGGATCAATACATAAGTCTAGCTATGGATTTGATACATAAGTTAAGATATGGAATCGATACATAAGTAAAGCTATGGGTTCGATACTTAAGTAAAGATATGGAATCGATACATACGTCTAACTATGGGTTCGATAACTATGTCAACTTGATTTGAAATACACTTAAAACACAAGGATACAGTATCAAAGATACATTGGAAACACATATATACAGTATCAAAGATACATTGAAAATAAGCAGCATTCGATAAGTCATGTGTACTAAATTACGTCTTTGACTAAGATCACAAATATTATGGATGCATAAAATCACAGTCGAAGCAAAATCTGCACTTAAAAAACAAAAAGAAAACAATTAAAATGACAAAGCTTTTCTATTTCTACATTTTATGATCAATGCGTATTAATATTTCAAATAAAACGAAATAAAATAAATTACAAATAACTCAAATTATGCTAAGGGGTATGGGGCATATACACTATATAAAATGTATATCCAAAATAAGATGTGGTAGGCCCCTACTTGGTTTTCTGAAGGAGTCGAAGTTGCTGCCTTAAAGGTCTAAAAACCAATCTAAATTTCTCGAGTACTCTATACAGTGCAGATCAGTGCTCCTCAAAGCGGTGGTCCGCGGACCGGTGCCGGTCCGTGGGCCATCCACCGCTGGTCCGCAGGAGTTATCAAGAAAGGACATAAAATTATAATTATAATCCTCCATTTGCAACCATTAATACTAACCCTATAGAATGTGACACATTTTAGCAATAAGCACACAAAATGAAACAAATAAAATAAATTCCATTTCGCTATAATGTCAGTACAGGTAAACCAGTAAACCAATCCCTGGAGGAATGGAAAAATTCCTTTCTGTCCGCCATACTAAAAGTTTGAGAAGCACTGGTGTAGATTATTGTCAACTTACAATTTGAAAGGAAATAATATATCAATTTTTAAAGGAGATTCCCATATTTGTTATCCGAACTTTTTTTTGGAAATTAGGTTTATTGAATTAATTATTCTAACGTTAACGTTGGCGGCTGGATAGCGAAGTCAATAGTGCGCTCACAAGCTGACGGGCGTGAGATCGATCCCACGTTAGAGCCACTATAAAAATGTTGATGAATGACTAACGCTAAAAAATACCTCCGCTGACCTGGAGAGGGATGGGCGCCGCTAGGTCAACCAAGCCCGAGAATGCTCTAATGGAAACCCCCTACGACTACGACGTTATAACGACCACTAGGTTATGGGACTAAAAAAATAATACATTTTTTAAAAATCTAAAATCTTGTATTATAAAATCTCGTACTATAAAATCTCATAAATAAAAAATTCGCTGGTTTTAATGTATTCTGATCATAACAGCTTGGCTGACTTTGATCGTATTTCAGTTCTGTAACTCTGAAATTATTATCTTTTATCATGTTCAAATAATCATTACTAGGTGTGTAGCACCATGTTGTAAAACTAAAGTCTATGATTTAAACTTAGATCTAAACAGCGTCAATATCTAAAGTCAATGTTAAGGGCTGGTAAGGAGATCTGTTACTAGAAGGGGAGGGGTGCATCATATTACAGGAGTTCAATGACCTCACGATCACTGGCCAGTAGCCTGGGGTCATCATGCGACCCTGGCAACACCAGCTCACGATGCACAGCAAGGCTCAGGCTATGTATAGTTGACTCACGTCTGGCCGGACAGGGCTTGGGTCTGGCCTTGAAGGGTCTCTGCCACGTTTTGGTTGGAGTACAGACCGAGGGGCGAGTTGTACTGCAGGTGGACCACCTTGGGGCCGTTGTCTGACCCACCTATCTCCAGGCCCGGGGTCTGGGTGGGACTGAAGGGCGCGGCTTGAGGGGCGGGGTTGGGGGTGTACGGAACAGACCTGACGGGCGGCTGTTGGATGGTGTAGCCGGTGTCCTGCTCCCAGGGCTTCACACCGCTCGACTTCAGGGTGTTGCGCCAGGCTGGGGTGCTTTCATCCTCCTGAGGGGGCGGCTGCTGCCACGATTGTTGGGGCTGGGGAGAAACACGCGACAGGAATTAGACAAATATTGACCTTTGACCTTTACATTTCTAACTGTATTAGGGCTTGTAATTGATGGCATCGTATATGCCCTATAACTGATGTCATTCATCTGCTTCAATTTATAAAATAGTTGTTTTCAAGAATGTCTTTTTTCTCACGGTAAATAAGAAAAGCTTTTACCATTACTTGGTTCCATTAGTTAGTTATGTTTATGTTATATCATTCTATACGAAACCAATACGAATTTTTGTATGTGTCAGTTGTTGGGGAGGGGAGGGGTAAATCATGTTTAAAAGTAGGTCAGTAAATATAAGAGTAGGTCAATAAATGTCTTCAAGAATCAAGTTGTATAAAAAGTTATCCAACATTACCGCAGGTCCAGGTGCATAGGACGGTAAGGGTGGCGATGGTTTGGGCGCTGGTTTGGGCGCGTACTGTACAGCGGGGCTGTAAGTGGCCGGGGCGGCTGACACTGGGGCAGGGGTCGGCTTGAAGACCGGGGCCTGTGCTGGCTTGCTGGGCTGAGCTGGACGCCACGACCCTGGCGACGGCTTCTGACGGCTGTAGTCGGTTCCGAAATCTCCGTAGCTGGTCGGGCCTGGACGTGGTTTGGGAATCCTTGGGGCTGGCTTGTTGGCAGGGGTTCTCACTGTGGTCAAATTGAGTATTTGTTTTAAACATAAATTTTCCTAGAGAGTAAATTATCACACTCCAAAAATATTATTTTAATCAAATGACGTCATTGTAAGAGATTTCTGTAAATGTCTAGACGTTTGAAATGAGTTCAAGTTTACAAAACAAATAGCATGAATATTTGAAACTTAATACAAGCATAAAAATATCACAGGATAACACATGTTATAATTTGTCTGACAAAAAATGTTTAAAAGTTATGACAATTTTTTTTGCTTTAATCGTTTTTTTTTAAAATATATTTTTAAAAAATTATTTCTTTATAGTAATTCGAATTGATGCGTGAAATCATCAATTAATTATATTTCCATTGGACAGTAACTTAAATAAGAAATCAGTTTTATGTTATTACGTAAAAAGTCTGTTATTTAATCGTTTAGCACACTTTGATTACTTATTACAAGCTCCTACAAGATTTACAACAGAAAATTATCACACGAAATAGAAGATTATAAAATTAAAATGAAGAAAAATTAAATACTGGAAAGGAATCAACGTAAAAGGTTAAAATTTATATAAAAAGGAGAGAAATTAACTAACTTTGAAAGTAGCTTAAATTGTTAGTTTAAAATATAGTTTTTAAAAGTTATACTGTGCATTTAAAACGAAACAAAAAAGTGAACATTATTTTAGCTGCTCATGAATTGTTATTTTCATCGACCGTGTTAATAAACTGAACGTTGAAGCGATGAACATAGAGGACGGTCAAGGTAATGAAATCATAAAACAGATGAACTTAAATTCGGTAGCAGCAGAAGTAAAAGTATAGAAAACAATTTTATCAGAGGTGCACATCTAGAGACATTAGCAGAAGGCCAACTACTGAGTGTGACAGTCTAGATCTAATTCTGACTCATTGGCATGTCATTCCCAGGCCGTGCAGAGGCGGAACTGTTTCAGGTGAACAGGTGGGGCTCGTCACGTCGTGTCTGTGTCCAGTTTCTGCCCACACGTCCGCTATTAACTAGACAAATGCGTGTCGTTGATTGTAGTGGCCAAAGTCATGATATTGGCCGGTGACTAGTGTGTTGTCCACGATGGACATTATGTTTTGTATTCTCTGACAAATGTTTCATGACCATTGATATCGAGTTGGAGAGGTTGGGACAAGGGGACAGAAAGAATGTTAGATCTTTTGAGAGGTTGGAACAAGGGGACAGAAAGAATGTTAGATCTTTTGCTTAATTCTTTACAACTGTGTCTAAAATGTAAAGTAGTTGCCCTTTTTTTTTATTGTTTGTAATATTTTTCTGAATAATTTTATGTTCATTCACTAAAGGAATACGAACTAAAGTTAGCGGCTTAATAGTGAAAAAGGGGGGGGGGTGAGAGAGAATGTGCTGTTTTTCTACCTGCTAAGTCAAAATGTCCACATATAATTGCAGACAAATACTTATGCAATGGAATCCATTTAAAAAAAATAATATTCCTTTTTTTTTGAAAATCTTTAAAAAACAACAAGCGTTTAGCATTTGCTCTGCCCTGCAATGGTTCTTGCTCATCTACATACATTGGAATAAATCCAAAATGAGCTAAAAATATATGGGTCAGAATTGTTAGTATTCTTTTTTTTAAAGTCTGATCAGTGTAAATTTATTTTTTTTAAATACGTCGATTTCCAGTTGATTGTATAGAGCCGCAAGTCAGAAATGTCATCCTACGAAAACATGACCCAACAAATGTCATGACGTCACAGCCCCCGTGTCCACCTGAACGCTGATGTCACGCCCCTCGTGCTGGCTACCTGCCGACTGGCTAGGCCCTGGTTGGAACTGCCGCCTTCTCTCCCACACCGGCACAATCGCCTCACCCTCGTCCTGTTGCTCCTGCAGACGTTGTTGTTCCAGGAGCAGCCCCGTCGGCGTGAAGACTTGCTGGGAAGGCGACTGGTACTGCGGCTGGTGCTGCGGCTCGTAGGCCTGGTAGAAGGGAGAAGTTGTCTGTACCTCGGGGGTACGTGGGGACAGTGTTATAGTGTCTAGGCTGGTGTGAACTCTGAAACATAACACGTTATTTGTTAGTTGTACCAGGGGACAGTGTTATATTGTCAAGGCTGGTGTGAACTCCGAATTAAAAAAACCCGTAAAAATCAAAGTTTTTGACTATACATTCTCTATTTACGAGACATAAAATTCGCACGACAATCCAAAAATCCATAATTGTCGAGACGAGTGTTGTAGGGGAGTTACAACATGCCACCGAACGGTGGCGGAACGATCCTTGGACGGGCTTTGTTGCTCGTCTCTAATAAAATTAGATAATATTTTAACTCACTGTTTTCGGGAGTTGCCTGAACAAACCAGGAAAACGAGCACACTATCAATATCAACATTCAAAACTCTAATAAACCATGTGTAAAAATGGGTCACAATAATCTTCTGTATTATATAAGATACGATATGATAAATGAGTGTGATAGGTTATGTCAGGAGCAGATCACTCACCTGTTCAACATGACAGACTTGTCGTTGCTGGGCTCATATCTCTGGGCGGCAGTCTGTCCAATACCGTCTCTATGGCTGAAGTCAGATCCGAACTCTGGCCCTCCACCTCCCAGACGGCTGAGGTTGACCTTCTTGGGCTGGTAGCCAGTCGAGCCTGGCATGCTGGGTGGTTGCTGGGGATGGCAGTTAACTTCTGTCAGTTATTTAAAGATTAATGAGATGATGTTAGGCCAATCATTTTATGCTGATTGAAGATCTCTGAAACAGAAGCAAAACAATACTGTTCCAAGAAACATCAATTGAATTATTGGAAATATCTCCAGCTGTGAGACATTTGGGTGAAGTGGGCGTAAACAACATTGTAGATTGCTACAAGCAAATGTCTGTAGTGACTGGTTAGAGAGTTTCTAACCTGGACTGAAAATTTTTTGGATATACAGGCTCACTTCTGTGACTCATCTTCACTCATGTAAGAGGTTCATAAAATAACAAAATCATTTGGTCAGGAGTATTTATTTTAGTAATATACATACATACATATATATATATATATATATATATATATATATATATATATATATATATATATATATATATATATCGTAAACGGTGATGTATCTGACCATTTGGCGATGTATAATTATTTGGTAAGTTTAAAAGGTATTCTCAGATCTCAAAGACCTGAAAGACGTGAGCGTTGAGATGATTTGAAGGGAGATAACTTTGTTTGATGAAATATTCATGTAAATAACATTGAACAGCTGGTGATCTTTCTTCACAGACAGACGCGCCTTCTTAATCTTGGGAGATTTTATTGTTCTCTACAATAGCTTTCAATTGAATTCGTTGCACTTATTAAAAGTGATGAAAGCCAAGACAGACGCGATGAAGTAGAACTTGACAAAATGATCATGTTACAAGTTTATACGATGGGAATTTATGAGGTTTTAGAAGTGTTCCCTAGTTAATACTTGTTACATGATATTAAGATGATATTTTAGAATGATGAAGTCAATTTTGTTACAGATTTAAATGATCTTTAGATGATATTTTAGGTGTTGTCATTCAAGTTGACATCATGACTTGTTAATGTCACGAATCTGTTATTAAAGGGGAAGATAACTCGATGTTGACGTGGTGGTCAGGCAATGTCCAGTATGGTTGGATAGGATGGATCAACAAGCAAAGGGTCAAATATCATACACACGGGAAGGATGTCAGTGGAAAAGCTGGTACCTAGTACAATCTCTAAGTTCTAGGATGGTATATCAGAAAATGGATCTTTATTATCCCAAGACTAGATTCACAGATCTAATGTGCAAGTATAAGTGCAACTGCATCAAAACTAGCGATAGAGTCATTGAACTCTGGCTAACAGGTCACCAGCCATCAAAACTAGCTAGACAGTAAGTAACACTGTGACGAATAGGTCACCAACAAACTATACATAAATCCTTTGTTTTCTTCTTCTTATATATATATATATATATAGTGTTTGTTTCTGGATTCATCTTATGATACAGTCGATCGTGCATTTTATTGTATAGATAGATGTCTTACGGTGCAAGTTATATATATATATTGTTTTTATTAACTCGATGAAGCTTTCTTTTAGCACGTTTAACAATATGTATATGTGCCATACAGATGCTTATAAATATGGTTGTATATAGATACACGTGTATAAATATGGGGCTTTATAAACATGAATACATCAGATTAGTAAGTAACGTTATTTTCAGAAATGTCTAATTTGAAAGAAAAAGGGGAGACTACCGATAGGCGACGTCCAACGTTTCGGCGAGGAAGAGTTGCGGAGCCTGACCCGAAAGAGGTTCCAAAGTCAAACCCCCCTCCCCCAAGGTTGCGCAGGTTGCACACTCTGGGGGGTGGGCCGGTGGCAAGGCGGTCTGGCTCCCCGGCGTCTGGTCCGTCGCTGCTCTGGCTCTGGGTCTGATATCTGCCGCCATATTGCGCCTGTTGTTGTCATGGAAACAAGGGAGAGAAGAAGGCTTTGTATTTAGAGGGATAACCGTCGAAGAATCATCAACTTAAATCTTAAATGAAAACTTTAAATCTTGAGAATCATTTAAAAGGACTGTAAAATTATATCACATTTTAGCCTTGGTTTAAGTTGATAAGATTTTGCTTAGCCATATTTAATCATTGGTGGTATATCATTTAAAATTATAATTCTTCAAATTTAGGTCGCCAGTGAGCATGATTTAAAATTGTAATTTAAAACTTTATATAATTTTTGACCGTTTGAATCCCTTTAATTGCTTTATTTTATCAATTTCAATATCTGGATGTGTCTAGATCGGAAACTTACGTAAATTTAGAGACAACAGGAAATCAAGTGGACGTGGAAAGGCTGCGGCTTCGTGCAGCATGCGGTGTTAATGTGTGCAAACATCAGGTCAAGCAGGGCAAAGTTAGTTCATGTGTGCAAACATCAGGTCAAGCAGGGCAAAGTTAGTTCATGTGTGCAAACATAAGGTCAAGCAGGGAAAAGTTAGTTCATGATCAAGTATCCGAAGCCAAGTGTCTATCATAAAATCTGTTCTTGTTTTGAAGGGTCAGCATTGAATAATTAAGTCGTTTCTTCCGTCAACCCATCGTTTTTCTTTTTAGCCCAACCTAAATATATCCTCCCTCTCTCTTAAACACGCACTCTTTCACTATTTCACTCTTTCCCCCTCATCTCGTTGATAGATTGCACCCCTCTCTATCCCACACGTCCTAAAATTTCATAGTATACCCGTTATTTTTTAAAACTATTTTCCAAAATTTTCTATTCACATAATTTTTTTTAAAATGTTAACACCAACTTTTGTTTGCATATATTTAGGTCGTCGTCAAAAGTTATTCTGACAAGTTCCGTCAATACAACTTTCACGCGATCGAATGGCTCCAAATACTTCTGGTTAGTAGTGATCAAAAAGCAGGCCATGATTTTGTCAGTATTTGTGATTCAGGTAATGATCTTGTCAATGTTTGTGATTCAGTGAATAAAATTTGTCAATGTTTGTGATTCAGGTAATGATTTTGTCAATGTTTGTGATTCAGGGTAATGATTTTGTCAATGTTTGTGATTCAGGGAATAATTTTGTCAATGTTTGTGATTCAGGTAATGATTTTGTCAATGTTTGCGACTTTCAGTAAAAGTGAATATTTTCCAATGATGTGTCAAAATAAAAACTATAAAAAATAAAGAAGAAGTGAAGTTTTTGTGATATGAACTAAAATTGAATTGTGTTCTCTAATTATGCAAATAAAATTTGACTAAATATCTACAACCAATCCAAAGCCTCGACACATATTTTAAACAAATTGAAAGCTCTAGTGTTTCAAGGAACTCTTCTACTCAGCCATGCCTTCTGTAAGCCTATGGACTCTAGGGCCATTCATCAGTTGTACTGTTTGTACTTCGTCCTGTCAAAGCGGTGTCAAGTTTTTTAAGGAATAAGTGCAACGAACTTGAGGATAAAATATTGGACAAATTCAATACACCAACGACCATTTATAACAACATTGACTCTAGCAATGAAAAAAAAAGCCACCAATTATAAAAAAAACAAAAAACAATAAATGAATCAAAATTTTAAAAAATCTCTCTATATATAAGCCGCATTTGTTGTCTGTCTGTTCCCTAATAACTCAAGATCCAGACAACCAAATAACGTGAAATTTGGTACACGTACACAAAATTATACCGGAAAGGTTATTAAACAGGTTTCGTTCCATATATATAAGATACTGGGGCCCGGGGGCCCAAAATGTAGTTTTTCCCTATATGAGCTATATAAAATAAAAATTATTGAAAATTAAGACGTAAAATAATGACGCAAATTAATAAACATTTTGGTGTCGAGATTAACAAGAAGGCGATTATCGCCATAAAATAATTTTTTTTGTTGTTGTTGCTTTGTTGTTGTTGCTTTTGTTGTTGTAGTTGTTGTTTTGTTGTTGTTGTTTTGTTGTTGTTGCTGTTGTTGTTGTAGTTGTTGTTTTGTTGTTGTTTTGTTGTTGATGTTTTTGTTGTTGTTTTGTTTTTGTTGTTGTTGCTGTTGTTGTTTTTGTTGTTGTTGCTGTTGTTGTTGCTGTTGTTGCTTTTGTGTTGTTTTTGCTGTTGTTGTTGTTGTCCACATCCCTTGCCCTGTGACGACAATGTCCTTCATGTTGTTGTTGCTTTGTTGTTGTTGCTGTTGTATTTGTTGTTTTGTTGTTGTTGCTTTGTTGTTGTTGCTGTTGTTGTAGTTGTTGTTTTGTTGTTGTTGTTGTAGTTGTTGTTTTGTTGTTGTTTTGTTTTTGTTTTTGTTGTTGTTTTTGTTGTTGTTTTGTTTTTGTTGTTTTGTTGTTGTTTTTGTTGTTGTTTTGTTTTTGTTGTTTTGTTGTTGTTTTTGTTGTTTTTGTTTTGTTGCTGTTGTTGTTAAACCCGGGCGGGAGCTGGGTACTTGCCCCTAGTATATATATATTCTGTTTTATGTGCGCTGTTAAGGTTAAAATTGATTTTTTTTTCATCTGTATGCTATTTGAAATAGGAAAAAGACATACAAAGTTCATTTAAGATGGGCTCCACGGAGACCAGTTCATCAAGAGTTACAACATTAATACATCGTTTAGGAAATACTGAAGTTTTGTTTTTAGGGTTTTAAAACCAATTAGGAAACATTTAAAAAAATAATTAAATGGATACTTCTAATTACGTTGTAACTTATCATGTGATGTTTATTCCGCTGTCTGACAAATAAACTGATAAACACGTTTAGAATTCAACCTCCGATTCTAAAGCCGCTGATAAATTGTTCATTAATGTGTTGCCCGTCATGAAGTCGCGCATGTCAACAACAGTAAGAGAAGCTAGATATTGTGGGTTCGGATGTTTCCCATCCATAGAAGGTAATAGGGTTGAAGCTCGTATGTCTTTGATACAAGCACAAATGTTAACAAACATTCACAAACTCGCCAGTCGCTACATCGGCAAATGAAAGTATGAACAGATCTAGCTGTTAAATGGACAAAAGAAGGTAGCAGGGTAAGCCACGTGACCAGGTCTACTAAGGGCCAGTGTATACCGCTGACGAGCGCCTGGGCAGTGTGCAGTAGTCAGTGCCAAAGCTCTGTCCACCTCCGCCCAGTTTGGACAACTTGGACACCCGCTTGGGCTCGAACTGTTGGGCCGCCCATGGCGGGACAGGGGTGGACGGGGTCGGGGTGGTAGGGGGCTGGCTGTAGGAGGAGCGCTGCCTCTGGACTTGGTACTGCGGCGACGCCGGTGTCTGGACGTGTAAGGGTTGCATGGCTGGTGGTTTGTAGTGGGGCTGTGCGCCCTGGCTAGTGGCCAAGATTATTGTCAGTGGACGGGACGAGGGGGTGGCGGAAGATGGGCTCTGAAAAAAAAGCATGGTCTGAGACAATGAAGATGATTTGACAGGTACAACCTTACTGCAACTTGCTGTAACAATATGACAACATAAACAAAATTGTGGAGTATTGCCACCAAGATTCAGTTGGGTGTTCATTTTACTGTGTGTAGAGAAAAATAAATAAGCATCTTATCTGATATTTTGGATATTTTGAGTTCGTGTGTCTAGATTTAAACTGAAGTAAAACAAATGCACATCATCCTAATGTCAGTTAAGTGAAGGTTTTAATTATAGTTCTGTGGTAAGATTTTGAGCACTTGTTGACAATTTGTTAGATTTATTTATACCCGCCTTGTTCAGTCTTAAAATGATTCATTGTATAAAATAGTGTTTATATAAAGTATCTTTTAACCATACTTATAATTTATATCAATATCCTTGTAAAAAAACTAAAGATTTTTTTTAAAGTGTTTGATAATTAATACAGTTCATAATTAAGAATGCTAGATATAGCAGAGAAACAGGTCAATTAATGTGTGTCTCGTGTGTGTGTGTAGCTGTTATAGACCATGTGTGTGACAGCCAAGTATTGTGTCAGGCCAGGTGTGTGACAGGCACGTCCATTCCAAGAGCATTAACTGGAAGAGTTCATTAATTCATTTAATTAATATATGGGTGAGGCGGGAGGGGGTTTAGAGTAGACCATAAATAAACCTCATAACTGTGGGAGAATCAACAAAATAAAAGTTGAATAATGTATGTGAAGGGGCACAACTGGCTGCAGTGAAATAACAAGGGAAACAATTACAGCCATTCTCTTAAGTCTTTCCACTCTTGTTACGACAAACGTGTGTGTGGCAGGTGTGCTGTCGTCTGTCCAAACTTTCTGGAGCGTCTGTCAGTTGGCCCAATAGAAGCAAATAACATGAATCAGATTATTAAATATAATGGCATATTCTGGAGCGTCTGTCAGTTGGCCCAATAGAAGCAAATAACATTAATCACATTATTTATGGCATATTCTGGAGCGTCTGTCAGTTGGCCCAATAGAAGCAATTAACATTAATCACATTATTTATGGCATATTTTGTCTTTTGTTTTTATTCGAATTCATTATAATAGGGTCATTTTTTGGGTGATTTTGGGCTCACTTGGGCAGAATAAAGATGTCATAACGGCAGAATAACAATGTTATTCCACGCAATGACCAGTGCTGAATTTATCTATTTGCCAAACACGCTATAGCTTAGGGCCCGCGCCTTCTTGGGAGCCCATGGAATTTTTTTTTATTTGGCACTGACATAGAATATCTGGACTTCAAAAGGGCCCCCATATCTCAAATAGCTTAGGGCCCCATCAAGTCTAAATCCGGCCTGGCAAATAACTTGATTCCAAAAGCCTAAAATAGTTGTATATTATAACTTAAAACTGTGATTGTATATTCAACACTTTTAGAGACATATCTGTAGATGATGGAAATTTGTAAAGCAAAAGTAACCATTTGTATGAAATATGCAATCTATTCACCCCCAAATTAATTAACCACACTCCTGTCTATGACCCTAACCCTGGCTATGGCCACGCCCCTGGCCCCTGTCTATGATCGTACCTGCAGCGATGGAGCCCTTGGTCTCTGTGTGACAATTGGAGGGGAGAGAGGAGGAACCTGTGTCCCTGGAGGTGGTCTGTGAACGAAGGCAAAGAATCTGTTATTGGAACACAAGAAGCACAACAACAAAAAACCCGTAAAAACGAAGTTTTTGACTATAAATCCTTTATATATGAGACATAACTAAATGTATGTTCAATATAATACGCACCGCGATAAAGACTATAGCATAAACATTTACAGATCGGGAAAATATTGTAAAAGTATTTTCAAAATAATACGCACCGCACGACAGACTAACATAAACATTTACATGCACAAAAGATACATATAGATAATCTAAAAATAAATTTATTTAATTACAGTACATTCGATCGACGCGAAATTTTGATAGATCATTTTTATCGTCGCCACGTGTCTGTTGCCTGCAAAATGTCAGCTCGATATCATACCGGAAAAATTGTTAAAATCGATCCAAAGTTTTCGTGTCAGACAGACAAGCAGAAGCTACGAGTTAACATAAAGGATTTAAAAATACTGGGACTACTTTTGACCAGCTAGCGGGTCCTATAGGTGAAAATATCCTGAGACATAATGCAGTTTGAATTATACAACTGCGATGCAGCCCCCTCTCCCCTGCCCGTATAACAGGGACCATTAGCAGACATGGAAACATTTAGGAAATGACTTAAAATGAATTGATACATAAATTATTAATGACAAGACAATTATGTTGTCAAGACACAATAACGATCAAGTGTTCGTTTTAAAACTAATTGTTTAGAGATTATTTTTAAAACAAAGACTTCGGTCATCAAACATTTCAAATCTGATAGGCTGATGTGTGTCTTCTCAAATCTGATAGGCTGATGTGTGTCTTCTCAAATCTGATAACTGATGTGTGTCTTCTCAAATCTGATAGGCTGATGTGTGTCTTCTCAAATCTGATAGGCTGATGTGTGTCTTCTCAAATCTGATAGGCTGATGTGTGTCTTCTCAAATCTGATAGGCTGATGTGTGTCTTCTTAAATCTTATAGGCTGATGTGTGTCTTCTCAAATCTTATAGGCTGATGTGTGTCTTCTCAAATCTGATAGGCTGATGTGTGTCTTCTCAAATCTTATAGGCTGATGTGTGTCTTCTCAAATCTGATAGGCTGATGTGTGTCTTCTCAAATCTGATAGGCTGATGTGTGTCTTCTCTTAGAGTCTTAAAGAAACTGTTGATCAATGTGATGGGGAGGCAGAAGCTGGGGGGGGGGAGGGGCTGAGCTAAATGTTGCTTGAAGAGTCAGGTCATGTTGATCAAAGAGGCAAGGGAGGTGAACATTTAACAAATGTGGGTCGTTGTCTTCCGACACACTTGATTCCTGTAGCAATGTTTCCCATTCTGTTAATTATCATCACCTCTTGTAGATAGATCTCCATGTTACTTTTGTATATCAAAGATCAAGAAATAAATTACGTTTAAACTTGATCAAAAGGTTTGAGTTAAGTGATTTCAAGTAAACACTCCCCCAGGATATCACAGTCACAGTGTTAAAACACACCATTCAACATCCCCATCAAGCTGTCTTGATACTTGGTCAATGGCGAAAATAACGGTCGAACTCTGCTCCGTTTCACAAGTTGATCAATTGTGATGATTAATTACTTTGACATCACTTTGTGAATTGTTGCACGTTTCTTTCGTGACTAGCCACTTAAGATGATGCAACATTATTTAAAATACATTTAACATTTGGCCCAGTCAACTCAGGTAAAACAGCACAACTCTAACGACTTTATTTTATGTTTGTATACCGCAGAACTTCTGCCAGAAGATTCCAGATTTTAGAAAAAAAAACAGCTTGTTATTTTGGTAAAAACAGCCTTTCATAGAGTAAAACTGCCTGTTATTCAGGTAAAACTGCCTGTTATCCAGGTAAAACTACCTGTTATCCAGGTAAAACTACCTGTTATCTAGGTTTAACTACCTGTTATCTAGGTAAAACTACCTGTTATCCAAGTATATATCCAGGTATAACTACCTTTTCTCCAGGTCAAACTACCTACCTGTTAACAACTAACTGCACTTGGCCGCCCCCGTGTTTGATCTGGTCCTGGGCCTGTTTGTGGGTCAACTGGGAGGCGTCACGGCTGTTGATGGACAAGATGACGTCACCTCTCTGAAGCTCACCCTCGGCGGGACTGTTTGAAAATACCTGGATAGGTGGGAGAGTATCGATATTAAATTATAATAGGTGGGGGAGTATCGATATTAAATTATAATAGGTGGGAGAGTATTGATATTAAATTATAATATGTGGGAAAGTATCGATATCAATATACATAATTCCCGTTGTCTGTATGTATGTATGTAATTTGTAATGATGTTAGGTGGCGCTGCGATCGATTTTGTTTTATTCTCTTGATGGGTTTTTTTTCGGACTTACCCATTAAATTCCTTTTCGCCTTTATTATAAAAGTTTGAGCTTATATTTTAATACAAGGCGTGCATCGGAAGGCGCGCAAAAAGGTGTGCAAAATAATTATAAATTAAAGACGCGCTGTAAAAAAAAATATATATGACGTCATTGTTTTATCTTATATTTTAATTTTTGAAAAGGGAACGATGTAAAAATAGGATTTGAGGATTTATAATTATGAAATACTTTGTGTACATTTCAGCAAGTTTACTATTTCGTAATTATCAAACAAGGATACGTTACTTATGCTATTGATTCCCGTTGTCTGTATGGATGTAGTGCTGTTAGTGCTGCGATCGATTTTGTTTTATAGTGCTGTTTGAACTAAAAAAGATTCCGTCATTTTTGGCGGGTTATCTCTAGTTAAATTATAATAGTTGGGAGAGTATCGATATTAAATTATAATAGGTGGGAGAGTATCGATATTAAATTATAATAGGTGCGAGAGTATCGATGTATATAATGCAAGATCTTAAACTCTAAGTACAACAATATTTGTAGAGGTGATTCGAGACTAGTTTTATGTTCCTGGTACGTAGCAAGGCACATAATACAATGAACGTTTTTGTTTTGTCATCGGACACAGGTATGTCCCTTTCAGAAGTATCGAATCCAATTTACGCCACGTTGCAAAAAATTGTAAAACACTCTTTCCAGTTGTGTGTTTTCTTCATAAACATAAATAATATATTGTCACATAAATAATATATTGTCACATAAATAATATATTGTCACATAAATAATATATTGTCACATAAATAATATATTGTCACAAACATATATTGTCACAAACATATATTGTCACAAACATATATTGTCACAAACATATATTGTCACAAACATATATTGTCACAAACATATATTGTCACAAACATATATTGTCACAAACATATATTGTCACAAACATATATTGTCACAAACATATATTGTCACAAACATATATTGTCACAAACATATATTGTCACAAACATATATTGTCACAAACATATATTGTCACAAACATATATTGTCACAAACATATATTGTCACAAACATATATTGTCACAAACATATATTGTCACAAACATATATTGTCACAAACATATATTGTCACAAACATATATTGTCACAAAATATGAGCGTGAGCCTAAATTACAGCCATTTGATCACTGTGGTGGGGGGGGAGATAGATCTATGACAAGATTCGACACAAACAAACTGACAGACTTGTGAAGTTAAATGAAATCAAGAGAAGAGAGAGAGTCAGAGAGGGTGTGAGAGTGGGTGAGAGAGAGAGAGAAGAGAGAGAGAGAGAGAGAGAGATGAGAGAGAGAGAGAGAGAGAGAGAGAGAGAGAGAGAGAGAGAGAGAGAGAGAGAAGACAAGAAAAGATATAAACCAGAGAGTAAGAGAAATACAGAAATTAAAAGAAAGCAAGGGAGACTGAGAGAAGATACCGTATATACTCGTTCTATAGCCCCCCCCTCCCAGACTTTTTCCCTCTAGTTCGGCTTGCGAACGACTATACACGGTATATAAAATAGGAAACAAAAATAGAAAAATGGAATAAGAGAATGTGTTTTAAAAACTCTAACGAGAGTGATATAGAAAAAAAGACAGAAAATGATTGAAAGAAATGTAGATGGAGAAATGAATGGATTTTAAAAAAAAAGAAATAAAGAATGAGGGAAAAGAGATAAACAGAACGGTTAAATAACAAACACTATCTGGCAACAATTCCACGCGTCAAGTTCTGCTAGTAAATACGAAAGAAATAAATTGTATTTTTATTAAAATGACGTGAACTAACATGTGTAGTGACAAGTGTTTCTGTTTACGTTCAAGACTCCTTGTAGTATTCCCAAACATAAAATGGAATACACACGGGTCGTTCAATTCCTGAAATACTGCATTGAAAGCCCTTCTAACGTGTTAACAAGTAGGTCTGTGGTGAGCGCAGTCAGTGATTAAATAAGAGACACTTGGAAAGAAACTGTTACGGTGCATGCAGAATAGAACAGTTCAAGTGTTGACTAAAGATTTTTGCTAAGTATGTAGTCCATAGCAGTTCTATGGGATGGAAGGGGTTTGGAAATGAATGCCTTCAAGTTACACGTTTTGTTTTGGCACGTTCAAAGAACCGCTGCATACCTTGACGTGTTGTGTGGAACTCGTGCCAAGAAAACACTCCAAGAGAAGTGCAATGTGTAGCTCGCTCCCAGCACGCGCAGTCAAAGATAAATAAGCCGAATCTCTACTGTTACAATAAGTTAAATAAAACCAACAAACCTAAATTATACGTCTGATACACAGAAACAAACAACACGACTGATAGCTAGAGGAAAAATTTTGGATAACGATAAAAATTGTATTAAAAAACAAGAAAATTTGCATGTGTATTAATAGAAGTAGTTACTTTCTTTTTAATAAATACTCAATAAATCTGGTGCATGTAATTTGTGTTTTGTTCTTTGAATTGCTGGTAAATTTTATGAGAATTTCAATGAAAGATAGAAAGAAAAGCTCTTTTCATAAGAAATCTGGCCGAGGAAGAATGAGGAGAAAACTACAAGGTCATTCAATGTGATTTGTTAAGTGAACTTATGTAAAGATGACAAGTTTGTAGAGATGTTCCAGTAATGGACTGCTACACAACAAGTCAGTTAACATGAAGTCAGTTAACATGAAGTCAGTTAACATGAAGTCAGTTAACATGAAGTCAGTTAACATGAAGTCAGTTAACATGAAGTCAGTTAACATGAAGTCAGTTAACATGAAGTCAGTTAACATGAAGTCAGTTAACATGAAGTCAGTTAACATGAAGTCAGTTAACATGAAGTCAGTTAACATGAAGTCAGTTAACATGAAGTCAGTTAACATGAAGTCAGTTAACATGAAGTCAGTTAACATGAAGTCAGTTAACATGAAGTCAGTTAACATGAAGTCAGTTAACATGAAGTCAGTTAACATGAAGTCAGTTAACATGAAGTCAGTTAACATGAAGTCAGTTAACATGAAGTCAGTTAACATGAAGTCAGTTAACATGAAGTCAGTTAACATCAAGTCTCAAAGTAATGTTATCTGGTACACTATGACTTACTGTAGAAGACCTCAAGTAACTGTTACACTATGTGTATAAAGACCTAAAGTGTCTGGTACACAACTAGTTACATTGAAAGACCTGAAGTGTCTGGTACACAAATAGTTACATTGAAAGACCTAAAGTGTCTGGTACACAACTAGTTACAATGAAAGACCTGAAGTGTCTTGTACACAACTAGTTACAATGAAAGACCTGAAGTGTCTTGTACACAACTAGTTACAGTGAAAGACCTGAATTGTCTGGTACACAATTAGTTACATTGAAAGACCTAAAGTGTCTTGTACACAACTAGTTACAATGAAAGAACTGAAGTGTCTTGTACACAACTAGTTACATTGAAAGACCTGAATTGACTGGTACACAACTAGTTACAATGAAAGACCTGAAGTGTCTGGTACACAACAAGTTACAATGAAAGACCTAAAGTGTCTGGTACACAAATAGTTACAGTGAAAGACCTGAAGTGTCTGGTACACAACTAGTTACAGTGAAAGACCTGAAGTGTCTGGTACACAACTAGTTACAGTGAAAGACCTGAAGTGTCTGATACACAACTAGTTACAATGAAAGACCTGAAGTGTCTGGTACACAACTAGTAACAGTGAAAGACCTAAAGTGTCTTGTACACAACTAGTTACAATGAAAGACCTGAAGTGTCTGGTAAACAACTAGTTACAATGAAAGACTTGAAGTGTCTGGTAAACAACTAGTTACAATGAAAGAACTGAAGTGTCTTGTACACAACTAGTTACAATGAAAGACCTGAAGTCTCTGGTAAACAACTAGTTACAATGAAAGACCTGAAGTGTCTTGTACACAACCAATCGGATGACCAAAAAATAGAAGTAGTTAATAGGCACGGTGCGTCAGAAAAAAAATTTGGAGTCTAACACTCGCAGTAGCATCAATAACTCTGAAACAATATTTAGAGTGTTGTTGAGTTTTCAAGATCATTACATTAGTTTTATTTTTACACCCACCTGTTTGATTTTAATGGATTTTCTCTACCTGTTTGTGGTACATGCATTATTTGTTTAAAAACCACTGCGATTGAAACGATGAAAGAACATTTGCACCCCGGGTCAGAGGTCAAAATAACAAGTGGGGTGAAAAAGAAAGAGAAGCGAGGAGAGATGTTTCGTGCATGACGCGATGGTTGCCTGCAGCTCACGAGCCTCTACCGAGTACCTGGCCTGCCTCTGGAGAAAACTGCTGAAAGGTCAAACTGGCACATTGTACAGAAGCGGGAGATAACAAGTTGAACAATATCAGCTTTAACAGACAACCAGTGAGCACTGACAATCTCTGGGGTGGGGGGGGGGAGAGAACGGGGGGATACACCTGAGGACTAGTTGCTTCCATGTAGCGAGGAAACATAATGAAACAATAAGAAATGGAGATTATTACGCTTGACTTAACGCTACTTATCTACTTAATTTAGTAGACTGACCACTTTTTATAGCTGTAAATGCATACTGACAAATTCTTCACATAATGCCAATTGGTTTCCTCTGTAATGAACATTTCAATTTCTCACGGTAACAGCAAAATATTTTGCCTAAAATTGTTGTAAAATATTCACTTCTGTACTATTTAAGGACTTAAAAGAGTATTTGTAGAAATGCTATCTATACACACATTCATGTGTACATTCCTATTTGCTAGAGAGACTGGTTTGCTGGTATTCTTTGTTCATCCACGTTCTCAAATTTATCAAGTTGATCATAACGGTTCTTGTCACATCCTATACATTACAGAAGCTCATTTAACAAGGAGATCATAACGGTTCTTGTCACATCTTATACATTACAGAAGCTCATTTATCAAGTTGATCATAACGGTTCTTGTCACATCTTATACATTACAGAAGCTCATTTATCAAGTTGATGATAACGGTTCTTGTCACATCTTATACATTACAGAAGCTCATTTATCAAGTTGATCATAACGGTTCTTATCCCATCTTATACATTACACAGGCTCATTTATCAAGTTGATCATAACGGTTCTTGTCACATCTTATACATTACAGAAGCTCATTTATCAAGTTGATCATAACGGTTCTTATCCCATCTTATACATTACACAGGCTCATTTATCAAGTTGATCATAACGGTTCTTGTCACATCTTATACATTACAGAAGCTCATTTATCAAGTTGATCATAACGGTTCTTGTCAAATCCTATACATTACAGAAGCTCATTTATCAAGTTGATCATAACGGTTCTTATCCCATCTTATACATTACACAGGCTCATTTATCAAGTTGATCATAACGGTTCTTGTCACATCTTATACATTAGAGAAGCTCATTTATCAAGTTGATCATAACGGTTCTTGTCAAATCCTATACATTACAGAAGCTCATTTATCAAGTTGATCATAACGGTTCTTATCCCATCTTATACATTACACAGGCTCATTTATCAAGTTGATCATAACGGTTCTTGTCACATCCTATACATTACAGAAGCTCATTTATCAATTTGATCATAACGGTTCTTGTCACATCTTATACATTACAGAAGCTCATTTATCAAGTTGATCATAACGGTTCTTGTCACATCTTATACATTACAGAAGCTCATTTATCAAGTTGATGATACCGGTTCTTGTCACATCCTATACATTACAGAAGCTCATTTATCAAGTTGATCATAACGGTTCTTGTCAAATCCTATACATTACAGAAGCTCATTTATCAAGTTGATCATAACGGTTCTTGTCACATCCTATACATTACAGAAGCTCATTTATCAAGTTGATCATAACGGTTCTTATCCCATCTTATACATTACAGAAGCTCATTTATCAAGTTGATCATAACGGTTCTTGTCACATCTTATACATTACAGATGCTCATTTATCAAGTTGATCATAACGGTTCTTGTCACATCTTATACATTACAGAAGTCCTTTTATCAAGTAGATCATTACGGTTCTTGTCACCACTTATACATTACAGAAGCTCATTTATCAAGTTGATCATAACGGTTCTTGTCACATCCTATACATTACAGAAGCTCATTTATCAAGTTGATCATAACGGTTCTTATCCCATCTTATACATTACAGAAGCTCATTTATCAAGTTGATCATAACGATTCTTGTAACATCCTATACATTACAGAAGCTCATTTATCAAGTTGATCATAACGGTTCTTGTCACATCTTATACATTACACAAACTCATTTATCAAGTTGATCATAACGGTTCTTGTCACATCCTATACATTACAGAAGCTCATTTATCAAGTTGATCATAACGGTTCTTGTCACATCTTTTACATTACAGAAGATCATTGTACACAAAAGATTATTCGCTTATTCATGGTTTATACAGTCTTACCTCTTTGTTAGAGTTCTAAATATTGATAGTGTGTTGGTTTATACAGTCTTACCTCTTTGTTAGAGTTCTAAATATTGATAGTGTGTTGGTTTATACAGTCTTACCTCTTTGTTAGAGTTCTAAATATTGATAGTGTGTTGGTTTATACAGTCTTACCTCTTTGTTAGAGTTCTAAATATTGATAGTGTGTTGGTTTATACAGTCTTACCTCTTTGTTAGAGTTCTAAATATTGATAGTGTGTTGGTTTATACAGTCTTACCTCTTTGTTAGAGTTCTAAATATTGATAGTGTGTTGGTTTATACAGTCTTACCTCTTTGTTAGAGTTCTAAATATTGATAGTGTGTTGGTTTATACAGTCTTACCTCTTTGTTAGAGTTCTAAATATTGATAGTGTGTTGGTTTATACAGTCTTACCTCTTTGTTAGAGTTCTAAATATTGATAGTGTGTTGGTTTATACAGTCTTACCTCTTTGTTAGAGTTCTAAATATTGATAGTGTGTTGGTTTATACAGTCTTACCTCTTTGTTAGAGTTCTAAATATTGATAGTGTGTTGGTTTATACAGTCTTACCTCTTTGTTAGAGTTCTAAATATTGATAGTGTGTTGGTTTATACAGTCTTACCTCTTTGTTAGAGTTCTAAATATTGATAGTGTGTTGGTTTATACAGTCTTACCTCTTTGTTAGAGTTCTAAATATTGATAGTGTGTTGGTTTATACAGTCTTACCTCTTTGTTAGAGTTCTAAATATTGATAGTGTGTTGGTTTATACAGTCTTACCTCTTTGTTAGAGTTCTAAATATTGATAGTGTGTTGGTTTATACAGTCTTACCTCTTTGTTAGAGTTCTAAATATTGATAGTGTGTTGGTTTATACAGTCTTACCTCTTTGTTAGAGTTCTAAATATTGATAGTGTGTTGGTTTATACAGTCTTACCTCTTTGTTAGAGTTCTAAATATTGATAGTGTGTTGGTTTATACAGTCTTACCTCTTTGTTAGAGTTCTAAATATTGATAGTGTGTTGGTTTATACAGTCTTACCTCTTTGTTAGAGTTCTAAATATTGATAGTGTGTTGGTTTATTCAGTCTTATTCAGGCAATTCATTCTACAACTGAATGCTTGACGGAAAGAGGAATTGTATGTGTCCTTGGGAATGAAACAAGAAAAGTATGTTTGTGTCAGTGTGTCAGTGCGTGTCAGTGTGTGTCAGTGTGAGTCAGTTTGTGTCAGTGTGAGTCAGTGTGAGTCAATTTGTGTCAGTGTGTCCAAATGTTGTATTATATTATTGTTGACTTGTATTTCCAACTTTACCAAATGGAGTTCCTCTAGACTCTAGTCAATATTGAATTCTCAACAGTATTGAATCTCCAGCTCTTTTTTAAATTTGTTCTAGCCATTAATGTCAGCAATGTTTGTTAGGCTTTTATATTTTTTTATTATTATTTTTTTTTGGACATTTTTTATCTTATATAGAAACCAGTGGCGTAGCGAAGGGGGCAGAGAGGGCAAATGCCTCGGGCGGCACTTTGCTAGTGGCGGCAAATTCCTAGTTGTTAATTAGTTTATTAAAATGACGATTTTTAAAGAAAGAGGAGTTATTTTAAAATCGAAATTAAATAAAAGCCAAATAAGAAATTAATATAAGAAATAAAGGAACTACCCAAAAGCATGTGAACGTTTTAACTGCCAAAACTTCAAACCCCTTATTGAATATAAATTCTTCTGATACTAATACTAGTGTAATATAAAAAAAAACAGAGGCTAAACTAGTATGAGAACGTGACAATGATGTGGTGATAAATTCATTGATTCTTAAAATTCGACAGCCGCCCCTGTTGTAAAATTGGGAGGAAGGAGGGGGCGGCAAATCCCTCATTGTTAATTAGCTAATTGTCAAAACCTGAAAATAAATTTTAACAAAATAAAAGAAAAGCCAGGATTTAAAAAATTAAACGAAATGAAGAACTATATTAAAATACGAGAGCGCATCTAACGCCAAAACTTCAAACTCCATTATAAATCTAAAGTCTTCTCATACTAATGTTACTGAGCTGGAAAACATAGGGGCTGACAGTATGACAATACTTACATTTCCAGAATCTAAAAAATGCGGGGCGGGGGGAGTTCACTCTACAGTAAAACATGTTGTATCTAGTTATTTTCTTTAGTGTTCGCTGTGTTGACGTCACGCCCGCACCAAACATTGAAAACCAAAGTACCCGTTGAGCTTCGGGTAAGTCCGAAGCGACCGTTTCGTCCCCCTCACTAGCAGCTCCAGTGAGCGGTGCTGGTTTAGGGCCAGGAGCGCCAGCACGGATTAGCAAGAGGTACCACAAAGAACGTAGTGGACGCCAGCTCTGAGGAAACCTTCCAGTGATGGTAACACCCTAGGTAGGTCATTGATGATCCTCCACATAGCGGCGGTCCTTGAAAGTAGAGACTCGAATGCGTTGCCGGGGTGGCGCCGAGGTTGTAGCGAGTCGAAGTAGGAAAAATTCAACCCCTCCTTTTGAGGTCACTTTTAGTGAGAGGCATTTTCGACCATATCCTGGATGCCCAGGCGGCCACTTTAGAAGAGACCGTTCCGGGATGGGGGGATCTCAGCTGATAGGTCCCTTTGGGGAAGGAGACCGGGTAACTGGGGGGGGGGTGGTCCCGGGTGATCCATTAAGAGCACGAGGCTCGGGGCTACTGATTTTCTTCCACATGTAGATTCATATCCAGCCAGTAACTGCAGTAAAGCCAGTGCCATGAGGTTTAGTTAGCCTCTGACGCCAGTTATTTTTAGTGAGCTGACACCGGTCAGACATCACTAGGTGGCTTGACTGGCCCAAGGGGTCTGTGTGTTATCTGACCAGTGGACTTTGAACAACACTGACCAGGGCGAAGATAGTGGGATTCGCACGTGTTTCCTTAACCTCCTTGCACAGAACTCCGTGGTTATAAATAGCTTTCCATCTAACTACCGCTGAACATTTAGGGTGGTTGTTGATGTTACATCCATATTCTATTTCCTGAATTAACAGAAGACGATCTTAAATATTCAATAGATGGGCAGAAGTTAAGGACCCATAATTTCGTAGGATTCATGTAGATCTGAGTTTGTTTGATTAGACCAGTGTATGACCAGTGTGACCAGTCTGACCAGTGTATGACCAGTGTTACAAGTGTATGACCAGTGTGACCAGTCTGACCAGTGTATGACCAGTGTGACCAGTATATGACCAGTGGGACCAGTGTGTGACCAGTATGACCAGTGTGACCAGTTACTCAAGATTTTTAGGGATTAAGTAAACCTCAATGCATCATTTATTATTTATCAGTGCATGTATTGCAATTAGAATAGTTTAATGTATATGTTTATCCGGATTTCCTTAACTACCTTACAAGTCGAATTTAACTTCTGGTTGTAAATATACCATAGATAGAATCCCAGAACTACCAGTTCTAGATCAGCTTGATGCCCAACCGTCATTGGAGGAGCTTAGTAAGGCAATCGATCATCTGAGCAATGGGAAGGCTCCAGGTAACGATGGCATTCCTGAAGAAGTAATTAAGTACGGCAAACCAGCACTACTGAAGCCTCTGCACGAACTCATATGCGATTGCTGGGAACGCGGACACATGGTACAGGAAATGCGCGACGCCAAAATTGTCACGCTTTACAAAAACAAAGGTGATCGCAGCGATTGCAATAACTATCGTGGTATCTCCTGAGTATTGTGGGAAAGGCATTTGCCAGAGTGGTCCTTGCACGCCTGCAAATTCTGGCACAAAATGTCTACCCAGAATCACTATGTGGTTTTCGAGCTGGCCGATCAACCATGGACATGATTTTCTCACTCCGTCAGCTGCAAGAGAAATGTCGGGAGCAACAGAAACCCCTCTTCATTGCCTTCAAAGATTTAACGAAGGCATTTGACCTGGTCAACCGCAAGGGTCTACTACGTATACTGGAAAAAATAGGATGTCCGCCGCGGCTTCTCTCCATCATAGAGTCCTTCCACACCAATATGCACAGCACAGTGCTCTTCGATGGTGCCACCTCAGAGCCCTTCCCAGTTTGTAGCGGAGTCAAACAGGGCTGTGTACTGGCTCCAACACTCTTTGGTATCTTTTTCTCGATGCTATTGCGACATGCTTTCGAGGTCTGTTCCGAGGGTGTGAACATTTCTACCAGGATTGATGGAAACCTATATAATATCAGCCGGCTCCGTGCAAAGAGCAAATTGAAAAATGTATTAATCAGAGAGTTGCACTTCGCGGATGACGCAGTCCTTACCTCACATACAGAGGCAGGACTCCAACAGTTGGTCAATAAGTTCTCAGAGGCATGCAAGGATTTTGGTTTAACGATTAGCCTTAAAAAGACCAACATTATGAGACAAGGCTTTGACCGCCTTGGACGTCGTCGATGATTTCACCTAAATTGGCAGTAACATCACAAGCACAGTCTCCCTGGATAAGGAAATAGGAACCAGAATCGGCAAGGCCGCATCATTAATGGCTAGCCTGAATCAAAGAGTGTGGAACAATGCGCAGCTCACAGATAGGACGAAAATCACTGTGTACCAGGCCTGCGTGCTCAGCACACTCCTCTATGGCAGTGAGTGCTGGACGACCTACGCCAAGCAAACAAAGCAGCTCAACAGCTTCCACTTACGATGCTTGCGTAGGATTCTACGCATCAAGTGGCACGACAAGATCACCAATGTCGAGGTACTCAGAAGAAGCCATATGCTGAGTATGCACTCAATTCTGAGTGATAGGCGCCTGCGGTGGTTAGGTCGTGTCCGCAGGATGAGCTGGGAGCGCATTCCTAGAGCCATGCTTTACATTGAGCTGGTAACCGGTATGAGAAAAAGAGGTCGCCCCTGCTTGCGCTTCAAGGAAGTCTGCAAGAAAGACATGTCATTGGCACAGATATACCATATAACGTGGGAGACCATTGCCGAGGAGCGCACCTCCTGGCGGGCAAAAGTGCGTGAGGGCATTCATGTCTCGGAAGCATCCCTCACAGCTTTGAGTGAAGAGAGAAGGGCCAGGAGAAAGGGCAGGGGGGCAGAGGAACAGGAGTACACGCCATCGTCCCATGAGGACGGACGGTTGCCATACAATATATACAATGTAAATATACCGTACTTAAAAATATATTCAACTGACTTTTCTTTAGTTATTAGCAATGTTATGCCCATTTGTTAGTGTGTATTGATAGTTGTCTATTGGTCAGCTACATAGTACTATGATATAGTAAATTTTCGTACTCTACTCATTGTCACATGACAAGTCTTATCACGTTACATAAGTCTATAATAAGTCACAAAATCTTACTTGGTGTGGTTATCTTAGGTGGTGTGGTTATCTTAGATGGTGTGGTTATTTTATGTTGTGTGATTGTATTAGGTAGTGTGTTTATCTTGGGTGTTGAGGTTTTATCAGGTGTGTGGTTATCTTTGTGGCTGAGGTATATCAGGTGTGTGGTTATCTTTGTGGCTGAGGTTATTTTAGGCGGTGTAGATATTTTAGGTGGTTTGGCTATTTTAGGTGGTTTAGTTATCTTAGGTGGTTATCTTAGGTCGTGTGGTTATCTTAGTTGCTGAGGCTATCCTAGGGGATGTGGCTATCTTAGATGATGTAATTTTATTGGTAATGTAGTTCTATTAAGAGATTGCTCTACAATTACTTGACGTATTTGAAAGACTGCTTTCAAGCGAGGTCATCTTGACTTTCCAAATTGTTTAAGTTTTAGAATAACTTGACACAGACAACCCAGCCAAGAGTGGCGGGCCTTTGTTTAGGTTAACTGGCTTAACGAAGGGCAGGTAATCTACTACGTCACTATGTTAACACGAAGAGTACTGCTTCTTGAATGAGCTCCGAGTAACATATTTACATATATAGCCTCATTGAATTATCATCTGTAACATATTTACATATAGCCTCATTGAATTATTAGCATGTAACTTATTTACATATAGCCTCATTGAATTACTCATATGTTTTACCATTTTTTACATAGCGTCATTGACTGAGCTTTATGTAACAAATGCATACACATTAAAATCCTTTATATTTTCTTCTGATAAGAATAAATTATATTCTAAATAGAAACGAAGGTACACCGGTGTGTTTAGTGGTAGGAACATCTCAGACACACCTTCAACCCGGAACACACCTCCTCACTGTGAGGCTCACATAGAAGTCTTCACACACAGACACACACTCATTATCATTGTATCACTTTCAAGGTCACACTCTCAAGGTCACACTACTGTAAGAAGTTCAGACCAGGCTCCTCCCAACGACTCACTAACAAACGGGACATAACTCGGTCACATACTACCCTGGACAGGAAGAGTTGCCCTTCTCCCAACGACTCACCAACAAACGGGACATAACTAGGTCACGTACCGCCCGTGGACAGGAAGAGTTGCCCTTCTTTCCCCCAGGTGACACATTGGTTTACTGAAGACAACCTTTCGAAGGTTTGTTGGCTTGTTTGTTTGTTGGTTTTACCTTTGCCGTTGGAGAATGAGATGCAGATCTGGTATCTCCCCACAATGACGTCACGGGGTGGTAGTGTCGTAAATGTTCACCTAAACGGAATGGTTCGGGGTATCTCAAATTGTATTATGTAGGTCCATTGGTGAGAAGGTCTAAACCTAGGACGGTATCGACATTTGTAGAATATAGGTCGTCCTTTTTTAGAAAATCTAAACTTATTAGGGTACTAATATGAGTAGCTCATAGGAGCACTCTAAGAGAAAGTCTAAACTTATTAGGGTACTAATATGAGTAGCTCATAGGAGCACTCTAAGAGAAAGTCTAAACTTATTAGGGTACTAATATGAGTAGCTCATAGGAGCACTCTAGAGAAAGTCTAAACTTATTAGGGTACTAATATGAGTAGCTCATAGGAGCACTCTAAGAGAAAGTCTAAACTTATTAGGGTACTAATATGAGTAGCTCATAGGAGCACTCTAAGAGAAAGTCTAAACTTATTAGGGTACTAATATGAGTAGCTCATAGGAGCACTCTAAGAGAAAGTCTAAACTATTAGGGTACTAATATGAGTAGCTCATAGGAGCACTCTAAGAGAAAGTCTAAACTTATAAGGACCTAACCAGGTGTAGCCTATAGTTAGACAAATAAGAGGAAATCTAAGATAACTAATGTACCAATATGTGAGGCCATTGAACAGATAGTCTAAACAAATGAAGGTACCAATATTTGTATCATATAGGTAGTTATTGAACAGAAAGTCTAAACTAATTAAGGTACCAATATATGTAGCACACGGGAACGCTATAAGAGAAAGTCTAAACTTCTGAGGGCATCAATAGGTGTAGCATATAGTTAGACAAATAAGAGGACGTCTCAACTACCGACTGTATAGCTATACCATGTCTTGTATTGGTAGACCTATGAAAGAAGAAGCTAAAAGTTCTGACAAAATTCTCCAGCTCTGGATGGACACGTGATCAACATGTTTAAATTCTATTTATAGGCTTTGAGCAATGTATCACTTTGAGAAGTCTGACTAAATTACTTTCTGACTGGCTACAACATTCTCAACAAAACAGCGTGGCCTGGCTTAGATCAGAGAATTTCTTCAATGAACTGTTGTACGTGTCAGGTCATTGAGCTGAAGATGGACAACATTAGACTATCTAGCTTATACCAGAAAATTAATAACAATAGGTCATTTATCTAAAACTAAAAAGATGGATAATTTTAAAAAACGTAAAAAAACAAAATTTTTGACTATAAATCCTTTATATACGAGACATAACTAAAAGAATTTCCATTTTAATACGCATCGCGCGACAATCCAAAAAACCCAATTTTTAGTTATGTCTCGTAAAACATGTTTAATATAATGCGCACCGCGCGACAGACCAGCATTAACATTTACAGATCGGGAATATATATATCTTTTAAAGGATGGTCACTATAATACGCACCGCATCGCGTGACAGGAAAATACTAAAAAGGTTGCTCAATATAATACGCACCACGAGAGTCTAGCACAAAAATTTACATGCTACATAGAGATACATAGAGATACGCTAAAAATTCATTAGTTTAATTACAGGACATTCGATCAACGTGAAATTTTGATAGATCATTTTAATCGTCGCCACGAGTCGGCCTGCAAAATTTCAGCTCACTAGCATACGTAGAAGAGGGTTAAAAATATATCTTTTTTTTTGGGCAAACAGACACCAAGAGTTAATATAAAGGATTTAAAAATAGGACATTAAGCTAAAACTAGAAGATGGATAACAATAGGTTATCTATCTAAAGCAAGAAGATGGATACTAAATTAAATTAGGAAAACAATGAAGTGGTAAGAATTAAGTTATTTTAAAGCAATTAAATTATTGTTGGACTGACTACCATACAGCAATATTTATGTTTTGTTAATTGGACATACACTGTTAATGTCATAGTTATTCGTTAGATAACATAATACAACCTTCCGATAGACATAGAGATAAAACACTTTTCTAATTCTGTATGCAAGAGCAAGCACATACAAATTCTCGTTCTTCCCGTCCGGAATTCGGGTATGGAATAATTGCCCGAGGAAACCAGGAAAATCAACACTTTATCAACATTGAAAACTTTTTTAAAAATGCAAGTCTAGACATAAACTATGGATAAGCGTAATAATCTTCTGTTTAGAAGGAGAGTCTGTAATAGATCAATAAGATAAGACAGGTAATGTCATATTAACTCTTTAGATGACAAATAATCTGGTAATATCCAAGTGGTCACTCTTTCTCTAAATTTAAGGGAGGCACTAACGGTCACCTATAGAAGTTATCATCGTGGCAGGAGATCAGTTAGTATCTTGGTATCTCCACAACCCACCACGGTGTTGCCCAACGATGTCTATTGTTATTTGGGCAGCTTTTTTGGGCGGAACACTTGCCAGATATGTGTATGTAGACTTGCCAGATAAGTATATGCATTTAGACTTGCCAAGTAAAGTGTATACAATTTCAAAATCCAGAGACTATATTTATTTCTCTACAAATCTTTTAAATATGAGTGTTACAATGTTATAGGCACGTGATCTGTTTCACTGACATACTGATTTTTTTCTGATTAAAAAATAACCAACTAACAGGGCCATTAGCTTAACAATTTATAAATAATCGTCATATCTAACAACCCTTTGCTATCCTATAGACATAAGAATTTATAACTATAGTTGTACAGTACGTAGATGTTCTTTTCAAGAATAAAGCTTGTCAAACATCCAAGTGAATCAATTGATGAAATCTAGAAATCACATTAAATCAAAACTAAGTAAACAACATCCAATCCCAATGATACATACTGTAACATTGAAATAATGGTTTCAAGAAAGATCATTTATACTTCAACAATTTATTTCACCAAACCAAAACCAGTTACCAAACCATCAACAAACTATCTTCAAACCATCAACAAACTATCATCAAACAATCTAAATTTGCATTGACCCTTAAGCAAGATAATTTATGTGTAGCGACATTCGGCTACATTGCAAGATTGCAGATACCAAAATCCGGCAAAGATAACGGATCATATTTTAACACTAGCACTCTCAAAGTTTGAGAGCATTATAACGGCATTATTTTTTCTTCTATTCTTAGCGTTAGGGGGTTTCCCGTGTTTTCTACTCTGAGCTTTATTTCTTGATGTCTTGAAGGTTTATCCCTTCTCTCTCCCTCCCCCCCCCAACCCGCCAACTATTCCTTGCCTATAACCACGCACTTATATCTACCTGAGTAACACACCTGCTTACACAGCTCCCCACATACAACTTCCTACACGGTCGTCCCTACAACTAACGGAGACACACACACTGGATTTCACGTATTTTTACCCCACACTGAAACACGCCTGTTAAAAGTGCCAGAGATATTGGCGTATTCGAATACACCGCACTGAAATTTGCTGACAGTTTCTAAAAAGATATCTTACATACTGTGTTATTAAATGCGAGTAATCGTACCTACCGTATTGTTTGGGTCCAGTCAGTGTACCTACTGTCTTGTTTGGGTTCATTAATTGTAGCTACTCTATTGTTTGGTCCAGTAATTGTACCTACTGTACTGTTTGGTCCAGTAATTGTACAAACTGTATTGTTTGGTCTAGTAATTGTATCTACTGTATTGTTTGGTCCAGTAATTGTATCTACTGTATTGTTTGTTCCAGTAATTGTACTTACTGTATTGTTTGGTCCAGTAATTGTACCTACTGCATCGTTAAGTCCAGTAATTGTACCTACTGTATTGTTTTGTCCAGTAATTGTACCAACTGTATTGTTTGGTCCAGTAATTGTGCCTACTGTATTGTTTGGGTCCAGTAATTGTACCTACTTTATTGTTTTGTCCAGTAATTGTACTGTAATTGTACCTACTGTATTGTTTGGTCCATTAATTCTTGCATCTGTTAGGAAAGGCTCTCAAATAAAAATATTATCATTGATTTTTGTTTTCTTCCTGATTACTCTCCAGTGACCTGAAATAGTTCATCAGAAACAACTTTTCAAGGAATATAAAGTATGAAGTAAATTCCTGGAAATAGTTCGTCTCTACACAACATATGTGTTTCATGATAAATTCTATTATATTATAGTCATGCTAAATTCTTAATTTCAATAAATGATACGTATGTTCAAGCACACGTTACATATTTTTAACTAATGATACTTTTACTTCAACCATAGATTCGTACGATACGAACATTTTAGCCAAATGCTGCGTATATTTCAACCAAAACTATATATTTTTTAACAATTGGGCGTATATTGAAATATGCAGGCAAGTGAATATCTACATCCACGTTCTGACAGAGCTAAAATTAAATTATTTTCTCTCTCTCACACCCCCCCCCCTTTTTTTTCCCCTCTCTTCTTGACGGTAATCGCCAAGCCAAGCCTCAGGTGGAAGTATCGCTCGGGATGTGCTATGATAGGAGTATCGTCCAACTTTTTCGACAGTAATCGTTGAACGTATCGCCCGGGTCTATCTAATATATTTGTATCAGTTTCCTTAAAGTAATCGTCTTCTGACGAAATATCGCCCGCAATGTGCTGTTTTTGTTCTGGAAGGAAGACCTGCTGATCACAGGTAAAATTTATATCTCCTCTGTGACCTTGAGTTGGCAATGTCAGCCAAAATAGATTCTAAGGTTGAGGACACACGTGTGGTGCTGGAGTCAGAGATGTAAGGGAAATAGTGCTGGCAGGGTAATAGAGTCAAAGATGAAGGGAAATAGTGCTGGCAGGGTAATAGAGTCAGAAATGGAGGGAAATAGTGCTGGCAGGGTACTAGAGTCAGAGATGAAGGGAAAATAGTGCTGGCAGGGTAATAGAGTCAGAGATGAAGGGAAATAGTGCTAGCAGGGTAATAGAGTCAGAGATGAAGGGAAATAGTGCTAGCAGGGTAATAGAGTCAAAGATGAAGGGAAATAGTGCTAGCAGGGTAATAGAGTCAGAGATGAAGGGAAATAGTGCTAGCAGGGTAATAGAGTCAGAGATGAAGGGAAATAGTGCTAGCAGGGTAATAGAGTCAGAGATGAAGGGAAATAGTGCTAGCAGGGTAATAGAGTCAGAGATGAAGGGAAATAGTGCTAGCAGGGTAATAGAGTCAGAGATGAAGGGAAATAGTGCTAGCAGGGTAATAGAGTCAGAGATGAAGGGAAATAGTGCTAGCAGGGTAATAGAGTCAGAGATGAAGGGAAATAGTGCTAGCAGGGTAATAGAGTCAGAGATGAAGGGAAATAGTGCTAGCAGGGTAATAGAGTCAGAGATGAAGGGAAATAGTGCTAGCAGGGTAATAGAGTCAGAGATGAAGGGAAATAGTGCTAGCAGGGTAATAGAGTCAGAGATGAAGGGAAATAGTGCTGGCAGGGAACGACTGTCATGGGATCGAGTTTGTTTGTCCCAATGTTTGTATGCGCAGCACTTTTATAAAGTTTGTATGTATTTAATTTGTTTCAATGAGTGTATGTCAGCACTTTTATAAAGATTCTCTGTATCTGTCTAAATGTTTGTATGTGCAATATTTTTCTAAAGACTAAGAATAAATAAACTAATTATTTTCTTCAATGTTTACGCGCTCACTAATGATGTAATAATAGTTTTTCCTTTGAAAATTAAAACAACTTAAAAAAATCATTTCACATTTCTGAAACGGTATTTAAAATAAACATTTGATGTTTTTTAACTGAGCGAGAGTCGTTTTATTAAACAGATAAGTTATATTCCTAACAATTTTCATTTTTAATGAAGAGGGGGGGATTTCAATAAATTAATGAAATCTTTAAATGACATTTTTAAGTTTGTGATCACTAAACTCAGTCAGGTACACAATTATTCAGTACCAATTTACACAATCATTCAGTACCAACATACACAATCATTCAGTACCAACGTACACAATCATTGTGTACCAATATACACAAGCATTCAGTAACCATCAGAGCTAGTCTAATGTCACATCATAGCTAGTCTCATTTCACATCAGGGCCAGTCAAATGTCACATCAGGGCAAGTCTAATGTCACATCAGAGACAGTCTTATGTCACATCATGGCCAGTCTAATGCCATAACAGGACAAGACTAATGTCACATCAGGGCCAGTCTAATGTAACATCAGGGCCAGTCTAATGTCACATCAGGGTCAGTCTAATGTCACATCAGGGCCAGTCTAATGTCACGTCAGGGCCAGTCTAATGTCACATCAGGGCCAGTCTAATGTCACATCAGGGCCATTCTGATGACATATCAGAGCTAGTCTGCATGATGTCACATCAGAGCCGTATGTCTTGCTGAGAATGATGTCTGATCACATGACGTCATACTGATCAGTTTTTCTTTCAACTCATGCACGATGCTTGCAGGTATTAATCTCTAAGCCAGTGTTAGTAGACAGTATCCAGCGTTTAGAAGATCTCTTGTTGGATTCGAGGTTATTTGTATTTAGCCACGAGTTAACTGTCGCGTCACTATACATAGCACTCATGTGACAGAACAGGGGCATACGATATAAACTAACAATAATAATTGCTGCATGGGTATATGTCAAGGGGAGGATTTAGGGGGGGGGATGAAATGTTGTTGCTTAAAAGAAAAAACATTTAAACACAAAATAGAGAAGTAGGAAAAGGCCTCAATCCAAACAATGTCAGATTTATTGTTTTCTTATCGAGACTGAATAGGTCTGTCGAAGTCTTTGTGTTAATATCGATACCATATATTCGTCAAACTCAAGTGTTCTTCCAGAAAAAAGTATCCCACACCGATACCTTTAAAAACAAAGAAGAAAAGAAGTGGCTGTGTTTTTATTTGATAGCTGACGTCCTTCAATCTGAATAATTTGCAAACGGTAAAACGAAGACAATTTTTAAAATCAGATTTAAGAAGACAATAAAATATCATTTCTAGCATATAATTTTATTAGGAGAACTCGATTACTAAAAATATAAAAATAGGAATCTGTAGCGATCTGCTATAGATTTTTGAATCATGAATCATTAATGGTGCATAAAGTTCAATTATTTGTACTTGCAATGGTCACTTAATCCCTCGTGGAATGCACTAAGATACGATTTTACGTCAATTTACGTGGCTCTACGGAACACGTGTTCTGAAACGACACTCCAGAATAATAACCCAAACGCAGTGGCGTAGCGAGAGGGGGGCAATGGGGGCAATTGCCCCGGGCGGCACTCTGTTAGGGGCGGCAAATTCCTCGTCAGTCAATTAGCTTCGAAGAATAATTTTATTCCCTGGATATTTTCATCAAAATTAAATAAAAACTAAATATGACATTGATAAAGGAAATAAAGGATAAAGAATTATCCCAAAATATGTAAACATTGCTACTGCCAAAACTTCAAACTCCATATTGGATATAAACTATTCTGATACGTTTGCTACTGAACTGAAAAACTAAGAGAAATACGTATTATGAGAACGTGAAAATTATCTCCTGGTAACGTAATTGATTATTTAAATTTGAAAGCCGCTTCTCTTAAAAAAGCGAAAATTACTGTACTCAAACAATTACATATATGAGGCGATCGAATGCAACAGGCGTCACTTTGTTGGGGCGTCAAATTCCTCATTGTTAATTTGCATATAAAAATGAAAACTATACATAAAGATTTACGATAAATTTTCAGTAGCGAGATTGAGAGTGTCCTACATGTTAACATTAAATTCTCTAAATTAGACATGGACCTCACACCAAAATAAAGATAAGACGGGTACCACGAGTATGACTTTAAAGTGTAAACTAATGGTAAAGTTTGCTGCGTATTTAAATCGATTATTCTCATAAATCATAAAAAATAATGATCAAAATTGCTAATTAATAGAAATAACAACTGGCATAGAATAAATTCTTAAAATAAATGTACAAGTGCTCAGCATTAACAAAGTTTCTTGCTAATTGAAGGAATGAGAAATCGGATTTAAAAAGAACAAGAAAAACGCTCTTGTAAAAGAAAACAAAACAAAGGAGCAAGAAATCTTGTTAGGATATTACGAGCAATAATTAATATACCGAGACTGACCTTTCTATAACTATTTTGGCATCTGAGCATGGTATTTGGTATGGCGGACAAAATGTATTCATGAAAGATTTTGCCATGAGGAAAAGCAAAAAACTTAATTTTTTTCCAAGAAATTTAAGATTTTCTACATGTATTTATTTGTAAAATAAAAATGTACACTATACTGCCCTTATTATTTCTTTCTAAAAAAAATATATTTTCATTATAGCATGAAACTAGGGCTGCGGAAATTAACGATTAATCGTTAAAAATCTTTTAGCGATTAAAATTTTTTTAACAATTAATCGACCCACCACTTATAAAGGTAATGGAAGTCAAAAAGTAAAATATTTAGGCCGATAAATATAAACTAATTTCCGGACGATTACACGAATATTTTTGTTTTAAACTATTCACTTAGGTGATTGTTCAAAATTTTGATAAAGGGGCCGTCCATAAATGACGTCACGCACCTAGGGGGGGAGGGGGGTCACACTTTTGTGACGTTGCGTGACGAGGGGGAGGGAGGGGGGTTGAAGAAATGTGACGTCACATCAAAAGGGTAACTTTAAATAAAACTTCCACTGAAATATTTGGTCGCTTACAATTTATTTAATGACTTTTTTTTCTTTTTAAAAAAAAATCAGTGCTTCTCAATGTGCTGGTCGGTAGGCCATCAGACGCTGGTTGGCGTATGCTATCAAGACACGAAAATTAAATCTAATTATAATCCTTAAGTTTGAGAATCCACAAGATAACATATGAAATTGTTACACTGCGTCGTTTGATGTTGACATCAAAGCATTTGTGATCTAACCGCAGCTCCGTTTGGTTCTCTCATGCCCGTTACCACAAAATATACAAGTTTATGTATGCGTTACCCCCCCCCCAGACTCTAGGTCCTGCTCACGTGACTCGGGGATTTGGGGGAGCGTCTTTAGCACCCCCACCCCTCCCCCCCCGAAAATGCTACTGGTGAGTTTTACAAGCATGACAAGTGTCTAAAAATGATTTGAATAGGATTATGTGTAGATATTTTAAGTCAAAACGACACGGAATATCCTTTTTCTTTAAAAGGGGAGGGGGGGAGGGAATCTATTTGATAGAATTAAAAACGTTTTAAGTTTGATATAATTGTTCGATGGTTTTTGATAAAACGCCCCTGGCCATTCTAGTCTTCTAGATCAGTGCTTCTCAAAGTGGTGGTCCGCGGACCGATGCCAGTCCGTGGGCCATCCGCTGCCGGTCCGCAGATGTTCTCAAAAAAGGACAGAAAAAATTGTCAGTGCAGGGAAAATAGTGCACCGGTCCCTGGTACAATGGAAAAAATTCCTGCTGGTCCGCAATACTAAAAAGTATGAGAAGCACTGTTCTAGATATAATGGTAAATGAGCCCATTTAAAATTAGTCAAGTATTCATTAACTTTATTGAATGCATCAAATTCTTGACATTGCAATTCGAGAGGAGAACAAAACAACTTTTCTTCTTAGCTCAGTTTTTAAGGCATTAATTTTAAATATCACAGAAATGATACGTGATAAAGACAAGTCATGTGGATTAAGATTATTGTCACTCGTGTCAATATAAATGAAAGTAGGGTAGATTTAGGTGTCTTCATATAGTGCGTAGGTAAGAAATCTACATAGTTGTCAAATTTTTAAAAAATGCATTTTCTGGAAGGAACCTGTTTAATAATGGGCATATGTTCCAAGCGTACACGTACACATGACGTATTTTAATATATCTAGCGGATTGTAGTGGATGTTATATGTCCCAAATGAGTCTGCATTACCCCCAAGAATTCCCTTTTTGACCCCAGTTCAGGTTATTTACCTCTGTTCGCCGACCTCTGTCTTACGGGATGCCCGTCAGTCAATTGAGGGATTTTAAAAAAAATACATTTTAAAAATGTTATTTTTAAATAATTTTTTTTCTAAACAAAGACGTTAACCGTGATGATCAATAGTCAATGTTTAATTTGTATTCATTAAAATAAAATATAAGCTAAGGATGTTAACACAGTTCGTTTTCTGAAGGCCGGTTAAACGTTTTTTAAAAATGATTCACGCGGGTTACGATATTACAATTTAGATCTTCACTAAATAAATAATAAATACTTAAATGACAATAAAAGTGATTTGAAATATACTTATTTTCAAATAGAAAATAAAGTTTTTTTTGTTTTGTTTATTTGTTTTTTTTTGGGGGGGGGGTCAAAGATTTGTGACGTATTTTTAGAGGGGGGGGTCTAAGTTTTTGTGACGTCGCGTGACGAGGGGGGGGGAGGGGGTCAAAAATCGGCAAAAATCGCGTGACGTCATTTATGGACGGCCCCAAAGGTTGTTTCCATTGAGAGAAATCGTTTGCCTACCATGCAATGTTCCCTCTAAGTCTAAGCTCGTTGTTTCGTGTGCAAAGTTTTAAAAAAACCTCGGGTGCAAAGTTGCACAACGTCGACTTTTTGTGCAAAATTTTACAAAATTTTCTGCGCGTGATTCTAAACTTCTGCATGGCTTCGGTAAAATATCATGCGCAGCGGCGCTGCTTAAAGGGAACATTGCTACCATGGTTCTAACACTTCGCTTACAAATCACCTGCAAACCAAACATCCACTACAGTATCAGAAACTTCAGTTGAGACAATCTAAAGCTATGTAAACGATTGTTCAGCTCGGCTGGTTATATTGTCAATAAGACCCCCTCATCACTTTGAACCAAATAATGACAATACACTTGTCTGTTTGCGTTGTTGTTTAAAAGATGTCATATAAAGAAGACATTCCAGTGTTATTTCGATTTTCGACAAGTATTTTTTATAAATGTTACTTATGAGACCATAACTTTCAATTTTTGGCTTTAATCGAAATTATCGATTAATTAATCGTTAATTTTTCAAAAGTTACGATTAAATTTAAATAAATTGTTAACAGCCCTAATATAGATATATATATATATCATATATTATATATTTACTCTCAATTATGGCTGACGCCTAACGCTAAGGGACATCACTCTGCTTTTTTTAAAAATATATAGACTTAAAAATCATAATCATTTTGATTTCCAGATTAATATTTAAACACCCTCCACACTAGCATTACTAATTGAACAATTTCATTTCGGTGACGTTCGACATGAGTTATTTTTTGGTGTAGTAATTTGTTGCGCTGCGTTCTAAAATTTCTCGCCGTAAAAAAGATATTATATGACGTCATTGTTTTAGCTCATATTTTAATTTTGGAAAATGGAACGATGTAAAAAGAGGATTTGAAGATTGTTCATTATAAAATACTTTGTGCACATTTCAGGAATATTTCGTATTTATCATACAAAGACAAGTTACTTGGGCTTTTGATAAAGGTGGGCAGTAGGCCCCAAAAAAAAGTGGCCCCATGCGCCACTGTGCCCAGCACAACCTAGTCATATATATATTTACGCTCAATTATGGCTGACACCTAACGCTAAGGGACATCACTATGCTTTTTTTTAAAAATTGAAAATATAGACTTAAACATCATAATAATTTTGGTTTCCAGATTAACATTCAAACACCCTCCGCACTATTATTTTCATGCGGACGTTGGAAAAGGGTTATTTTTTGGTGCAGTAATTTGGTGCGCTGCTTTCTAAAATTTGTTTAAAAATCGTGTGGTTATTAGCACTGTAAAAATATATTATATAAATACTTTGTGTACATTTCAGGTATATTTCGTATTTATCATACAAGGATAAGTTACTTGGGCTTTTGGCCAAAAAAAGTGGGTGCCGTAGGCGCCTACAACCCCTAATATAAAATACTTTGTGTACATTTAAGGAAGTTTAATATTACGTATCTATCATACAAGGACAAGTTAGTTGGGCTTTTGAAAAAGTGGGCGCCCTAAGGGCCCTAAAAGTGGGCGCCGCAGCACAACCTGTGGCGCCCACTTTTTTAGGGCACCTACGGCGTCAACCTTTTTCAAAAGCCCAACTAACTTGTCCTTGTATGATAAATACCTAATATTAAACTTTGTGAAATGCACAGACAGTATTTTATAATAAGTTTTTTTTTAACCTGCACGTCCCGTCTGTCCTGTCCGTGACGCTACTAATTTTTTAGAGCAGCGCACCAAATTACTGCACCAAAAAATAACCCTTTGAGTCAGTCAGCACTGTTTACAACACAAATGCTGACGTCAAAGGTTCGTGCGTTGTTTGGTTAATGTTAATCTGGAAACCAAAATGATTATGATTTTTAAGTCTATATTTTCAATTTTAAAAAAGCATAGTGATGTCCCTTAACGTTAGGCAAAAGTGAATCATAATTGATGGTGTTTTATATAATATACTAGTGTAACCCGTCAAAAATGACGGAAGTTTTCAAAATGAATACATTTCAGCTGAAATCTATTAATTTCTAAAAAATACACATCAGAATCAACATACATAATTCCCGTAATGGATGTAATGCTTCGTGGATGTAATGCTGATTTGTTCAATAGTGCGCACCAAAAATTACTGCACCAAATATAACTCTTTTCGAAAGTTCCGCATAAAATTGTTCAATATGATAATAAATGAATCAAATAAAAATAAATAAAATAAATGAAAGTTCTGTTTTACGTTATTTTTAATCTGATGTGTATTTATTTTGAAAACTTCCTTCATTTTTGACTGGTGATACGCTAGTAATAAATAATGTAATACATAACTTTTATTTATTTTTATTTGATTTAATGACACAACTCGTTTGTGCATCTCGTAGTTTATTTGAAAGCCTTATCGCAGTCCTTTTCTGCATGTGATAAACATTAGTGATATTATTTAATCATTTGTAATACTATGATAATAATTAGTCATACTGTGATAATCATTCGTCATACTATGCTAATCATTAATCATCATACTATGCTAATCATTAATCAAACTAGGATAATCACTAATAATATTCCACTGTTGTGTTGACGTCTTCCTCATCACGTGACTTTTGCTGCCCCTTGAAATTTTCAGTAATTTTATTTTTCGTCATTTAGCTCGTTAGTTAATTGTTTTGTCTGTTTTGTTTGTGTGTCTTTGAGCCTCTTCATTATCCTAGGCCCAATATGGTTACCAGGGGATACAGGAACCACGTGACGTCAAGGCTGATAGCGATTGGTCGGTTAATCCAGGCGATAGAACTCTGGTCAAGAAAATAATGGAGTGCTCGCCCATGACTGGAAGTTATTCATCAGAGCAAGACATTCGTATCATCGCTGTTGAAGATTTCCTTGTATCAGGAGCACATGACATCCTTCTGGCGATATGATGAGGTGCATCGGTCAGCTGAGCTCGTTCATTGAACGGAGCCACCAGATCGGTGTAGCACTATTAGAACACCTGGTTCCGGTGTGTTTTGGACGTGCGCTCTCGTGTCAATGACTCACGTCACTCGAGCCGCGCCAAGGAAACATGCGCTTGTCTTCTAAGTCTGGATTCGGCAAACGTCATGTTGTGTAGATCAAAACATGTTCTACTTGTTACAGCAAGGGTAACAGGTGGCTGAACCGGCGAGGTATTTTCAGTAATGTTACACGCTTCTACTTCACTTGAAAGGTTTGAATAGTGTTCCACATTTAGTGTCAGCACAAGACAATTTCAATTTCGAAAAAAACATAGATGCAGTGATTGTAAGCAAAGAATGAACGAAAATTTCTAAATTTCTGAAAACTTTCAAGATAAAAGTAGGTTGCTTGCAATTATTTAAATAGCTAGTGTATGTATAGGTAAATAGGAAGAGCTGTGTTTTCGTGTTTTTGTTTTTTACTTCTCTTTTAAGTTTTATTAGTTGTTTGTTGTTGTTTTTTTAAACATTAAATCTATAATTGTAAATAAAGCTAAAGATTTAACTTAAAAAGCAGCATTAGCTTATTTAAAAATAATCATCATTAAAGCAAACACACAAAAGCGTTTTTTTTAAAAAAATAAACCAAAGTACATGCAACAAATTTTCAAAGCACTAAGTCAAAGCTTATAATTTTGAATGCAAGAAATATGGTTTTTAATAAATTTCGTATGTTTGAGAACTACTAGCAGAAGCAATATGCATGACCCCTACCTGTGTTTGCCTTTCGTTTATAAACAAAAAAAAGTTTGAGAATGATACCAAACTATGAAAAATCCGAAAGCTAAGAGAAGACAAGTAGTAGCGACCTACGCGAAAGTGGATCTTCGAAAAGTAGGCAAGCATCAAATCCAACTAGGAATTTGGCTGAGAAAAGATTAAGTCAAACCATCTGTATACACCACAACTGAAGCTGGGGTGGGGGGGGAGGGGGGGCGGAGGTAAAGAAAAAATAAACAAAACGACTCTATTCTCGCACTTGTTTTACACAACCTCGAATCGATCAGGGATAGGGGGGAGTGTGAGATAGGAGGAGGATAGCGCTTGCCTGTTCCCCCCCTCCCCCTCATTCGACGTAAATACCGCACGGTCGTCTGACGTCATAGGTTCTCTATAAAAGGAAAAAGCGCTGGAACTGGAGCCTACAGGGAAGAAGTGTTTGACTTACCCTCTGGACCACTAGCGGCTGGCTGAGATCCTTGCCTCCTTGAAGCCGAAATCCCCAAGGTGTGTTAAAAGAGTCGCGGTACAAATGGACATTCAGCCTTGATCCCACCATGTTTAGTGTTTTGTTTAGGTCCTTGTCACTCTTCCGTGTCGCAGTCTCTTGTCCACTTTCCTCCACTCCAACTACATCATCCCCGCCTCTGTAAACGTGGGCTACTGGCGACCAACAAGCGGCACACGAGCGGACTCACAGGCGCACACGTACTTGTGAAACTAACGCTCACGTTCGCGCACCGGCAGCAGGTAAACGTGAGCACAAGATGCCAGGTAAACGTGGGCAGAAGATGCCAGATTTTTGCTGGCGGGTTCCCCCCTTCATCTCCCTCAACCATTTTTTTTTACCTTGACCTCCCCTGCTGGTAAAGATCAGCCATTAATTTTGTCAAAAGCGAATCCATCAAAATTATTTGAGAAGGTTAACATTTTTCATCGGAAACATTTCCTTGACATAAAAAAAAATCTCCCATCTTTTTTCATTTTCAAAATCATGTTAGTTCGATGATTTTTGGTTTTCCCAAACAAAATAAAGTACTCAATTTTTCAAGACATCAGAATGGAATTTATGCAAATATAAAATGGAAAATATTTATGGAAAATATAAAAGGTATTAAAGATGAATTCTTGACTTCTGTCCTCCGAATTGCTAACCGGAAATATAATGAACAAGAGGCTCATTCAAATAATGTATATATTAACAATGCATCTAGAGTTGAAGCAATGAAACCGTGCTAGATTGTGTCCTGTTCTTTCTACATCAATATGCGTGTCTGTTTAAAAAATAAACTTTCCAACACAAATGTAATTATCAACAGAGTTAATTGAAGGGAGATAACTCGCAGAAGTTAGTCAAACGTTTCTAAGCAACGTCCGGTACACACCAAGTATCCGCCTATGGTTGTCTCTCCGCCCCTATCTTCCTACAATCAACAGTTTAGAAGTCGATGAGTTTTTCATTCATCCCCCTTTCAGCCCTTTCATGTTTATTCTAGTTTATCCTTCATCCCCTCTCTCTCCGCTACTTACAACAACACAACAGAAAGTCCATTGTCCCACACCCCAGCCACCCTGCTGACACACTTCTCCTACGGTCCACATCTAGGGGAGGTAGGACCTGCCTGATCACTTTAACCGCCTGGCCAGAAGCAGGTAAAGACGAGCGCTTGTGGGGAGATAATTTGAGGCAGCGAGAAGTGAATCTGTGGAGAGTTATCTTTCCTATAGTTGGGTATATTGATGTGCAGGCACCTTGAATATTGGCTAAAATAATTCATTACTGGAAGTTTGTAATGGCAAACATTTTTGAAACTTGTATCCAGTAATGAAACTTTTCTTTTGTTCGTTCAGGGCATACTCTGGTAGCTGAGAGCTCGGTAAAAATACATAATTGTTTCCAGTAAATAAATCTTAAAGGCCGTTAAGAGTTTGGTCAGATTGTATTTTTGTTTGTGCGGAATAGTGCTCACAATAAAATTGAACATCATTAATGTTATCTTGCCACTAGGATGCATGCAGAGTGTGATGAAATATATATATGGGAAGCAGGTCGTCGCCTAAGAGAACGGTTTAGAGAACACCTTAATGTCCCATTGTCCTGGCTCTAAACACTTTCACAGTGCTAGCCATAACGGGATTTTCGGACATTGCAGTTATTAGCATATTACAATATTTTAATTGGCGAATAATGTACCAATGAAATCTACTTGGAAAAAACATTAATAAAATGATTTGTTACGTTGACTTTGTGCAGAATCAACAAAAATCAAACTATTTCCCCACCAATGGTGGCTTTTAGCGCTTTTGTTTTTAAATTGTAATTACTGACATTTCTTTTCTGTTCTTCTCAGCTATTCTCATTGTTTGTTTGTCCAAGATTTTTTCAAATCTGCCAACGTAAAATTGAACCACTTCTGATGGTCCTAGAGATCTGAAAATTTTACCACAGATAGATCTTGGATGACAATGCATTGTTTCAAAATTTCAGATCGATCAAATGTACAGTTATTAAATTATTGAACTTTTAAGTTTATCTATAGTCTATATAAAAGCATCTATACCGTCGGCTTTTGTTGACATCCGTGAGTTCCCCCCGTGACCACATCACAATGTTTTTAAAACGTTTGGCGGGCGCTTGTGAGGTGTTTGGTAAAATAAAAAGAGGTAAAAAAATATTGTTAAAAACCAGGTTGTTATAAGTGGACTAAAAAGAATAAAATAAATAGAAGTAAAAAAAAAGATTTTTAAAAACCACGTTTTTAGAAGCGGACTAAAAAGAAGAAAATAATTTAAAACTTATTAGTTCAAGTACTTCGATTTAATATGACTAAAAAACGTGGGGTGGGTGTTTGGTATAAAAATTAAAGATTTCTAATTTAGAAGGCAAAAGAGAGATCTATAAGTGAGAGAATGAGTGAACCGCACATGTTAAACATCATAAGCGCCCGCCCCACGTTTTAGTCATATAAAATTGAAGTACTTGAACTAATAAGTTTTAAATTATTTTCTTCTTTTTAGCCCGCTTCTAAAAACGTGGTTTTTACAAATCTTTTTTTTTACTTCTATTTTTTGTTTGAGATTTTTCTTCTTTTTTTTTCCATCAATTTTTTTTTCCAATTGTTTTGTAGATGATATATGAATACCAAGTAACTTTAAATTAAATACTTTTTCATTTATTTTGATCACCAACTGTTTGCGATGCCTTAAATCAATTCAAGGTTTACTTATATCCAACTCTTTAGAAAGACAAAATTCACGGAGATGTCATTTACTCAAAACTGTTTGGATTTTGGGTTAATGACACTTAAAAATTGATGATTAAATTATGGGCTGTAACAGTGGGTGATAAGTGAAATGCTTTCAAAGGCGTTAAAATGTGTGCAGAGGCGCACCTGTAAAGGAAGGGAGTATATATTTCTATAGGAATTTTATACATTAATTTTTTTGACAACTATCACATGAGGTGATTTTTTTGTGTACAATATTGTCAAGAGGAACATTATTATTTTCTGGGTCTAATAATAACCAAATATGATAAGATGAAGTTTTGTTGTTCATTTAAGGCAAGTATAATAAGATGGCGTTTTTAGGGGTCCAATTATAGCAAGAAGTTTTGATAAGTGATGTTTGGGGGTCCAATAACAGCAAGTATGATAAGATGATGATCAGTTGATGTTTGGGGGTCCACTTATTTGTTTCCTAGTATCCTAAGACTCAAGCTTGTCCCATCTCATGTATAAATAGACAAAATAAGGGAGATAATACGTGAACGTAACCGGTGAACGAAGGTAAGAAGAATGCTACGTATGTCAGGTAAGGGGATTTCTCAACAGGACCAGGTAGGTGGATTCTCTAAAGGTTAAAGTTGGTGGGTAAAGAGAAGGTACTGTGTTAGACTGAACGGGACGCCCACACTCAGGAACGGTAATCAAGTAAAATCATTGAGACTAGTCGCTTGTTGTTCTCTTACTTTCGTCGTTGCAGTAAATTGCTATCATTGATGACCAAATGTATTCAATATTTATATTTGGTTGTTTTTTAACTTTGTTCAAAACACAAGCACAATAATCGCATAGTAATATAACCACTTGGTCACGTCTAACCACTTGGTCACGTCTAACCACTTGGTCACGTCTAACCACTTGGTCACGTCTAACCACTTGGTCACGTCAAACCACTTGGTCACGTCTAACCACTTGGTCACGTCTAACCACTTGGTCACGTCTAACCACTTGGTCACGTCTAACCACTTGGTCACGTCTAACCACTTGGTCACGTCTAACCACTTGGTCACGTCTAACCACTTGGTCACGTCTAACCACTTGGTCACGTCAAACCACTTGGTCACGTCTAACCACTTGGTCACGTCTAACCACTTGGTCACGTCAAACCACTTGGTCACGTCTAACCACTTGGTCACGTCTAACCACTTGGTCACGTCTAACCACTTGGTCACGTCTAACCAATTGGTCACGTCTAACCACTTGGTCACGTCTAACCACTTGGTCACGTCTAACCACTTGGTCACGTCTAACCACTTGGTCACGTCTAACCACTTGGTCACGTCTAACCACTTGGTCACGTCTAACCACTTGGTCACGTCTAACCACTTGGTCACGTCTAACCACTTGGTATAATGTTTATTTGATCCCATTGTCCTGATGATGTAAGAGATTGTTTTGTACAGACAATGGCACAGACAATATGTTATATTATTTTTTTAAAAACATTTTTGTGATGCAAGTGATTGCTTCGGTTTTTTGAAAGGTCAATATCTGGTTAAGAATCAGACCGGAGTCAAATGTTCATACAGACCCAAGTACTTCCTGGCATGTTGTGATATTACTTGCATGTGACCAGGTACTTCCAGAGATTCCGTGCCAAAAAGCTTCCTTAACTTGAAGAAATCTACCTAACCTGTGTAAATCTCTATAAAGGTTTTCCACACATTGATCCTGATATGGATGTATGGTAAAGTTACTTGTAGATGTATACGAAATATGGAGAGCGTTTTTAAAAAAAATTAAATTAATGGATCCATACATTTTTAAAGTGCTGATAGAATTGGAGATAAAATTTATGGGTATAGAATATAGACGTATCGGAAGTAGAAATATAACACAATACACAGTATGGTTGGAGGAGAGTTAATGTTCAATTCAAACTTTTATGTTATGACTTGTTATATTTCATTACACAACACTAAAACGTCGCTTTAACAAATAATATAATTTTTTAAATATGGATTTTTCCGTTTTGTTGCACCCCTAGTTGAACGTGTTTAAAACGAATGCTTGGGCCGGACTCTGATGTCAGTTGTAACCAAGACAACTGGAGATGGCGAGTTTAATGTAAATAGTTTGTCAACTTATTTTCTTTATTTTAAAAGTACATTTTAAATTAATTTTTTTTTCATTTCTCTTAAAATCTAACAGGTTCCATGCAATAATTTTAAAAAGTTGCGATAATTAATCGAATCAATTCAGAGCCCCAGCTACACAACATTCTTTGTTATCGTTTTCTGCCTATTGTAGGCAAGATTTATATTAATTGTCAATTTTTAATAATTATTATTTCTTTATGTTTACTTTGAGCACCTTAAATGCTTCTGGAAGTTCCTCTATAAATGTGCCTATTACCTTCATCTCTCTCTCTCTCTCTCACACACCACACACACACACGCACAAACACAAACACCCACATACACACATACACACACCCACATTGTCCCACACACATACCCCCACACACATTCACCCAAAAACGTAATTTTTGAAACAGTAAATAAACCAACTTATTTTGAAACATACTCGAGCTGACCAGGTTATGAACTGTTTGAATTTGAACTGAAAGCGGCTTGTGTACATTTACGAATATTCACTTTGTTTTGTTCTTTTAGGGTTTAAATTAAATACAAAGTATGAAAAGGAAATTGATTGTGTCAAAGAAAAATAACTGTTATAAATTGTATAGTAACTTCTTTATATGGTTATCTCCCATTGCTGCTTTCGACGTCATTAAAATGTAAACAATACTTTAATTTTCTTTTTTTTAGTAAAGCTGCATCACTTTCCTACCTTTTGTATACAGTAAATAATGCGTAGGCTTTTCATTCTGTTTATATTTTCTCAAAAGTTTTTGTTTTTTATGGTTGCTTTATTCGTTTTTATTCCAGGTATTCGACGCTGTAGTTTGCAAAATAATTGACAAAAATTACTTTCTGATTTTTCTATGGCTATTTGTTTAGTTTGTTTGACACACTTCACGTGTTACATTGGGGGGAAGTAAAGACTCACGTGACAGACAGGTTTGGAATCATAAACAAAACTTGTGACAGAAGCTGGCGTAAATAAAAGTATTAAAAGAAATTTGAAGACAAATTGAATCTTGGTGTAAAGTTTGTGCTTCACGTGTGTCTGCGATACCAATAATCCATTTCTTTTTAACGCCCCATGGAGCTGCCATGTTTGAGCATAAGTTGCTCCTCTGACGTCATTTATATTGTGTCATTAGAAGTGGGCGATTGTAATTCACTCATTCATTAAAAAAAAATTATATGGGAAAAAATAATCACAAAAATCCTCTGTATAGAAGCGGTGTCTGAAATATAGACGATAAGATAAAAGACATTTTAACTGTACATAAATGTCTTCAGACGCTTGCCATAAAATATGAATCTTTTAAAATAATTATCTTTTTTTAATTAAATATGGTTACAGCAGTTAAGATGACGTCACTGCCAGGCGGAATAAAGAAGACATAATTTATATATAGAGTAAACAAAGGTAAAAATATCAGGTGAGGAGTCGTGTCAGTACCGTGAAGATAGCAGAAGGTAATTTTAGCAAATGACGGCGACACGTCTATGCAAGTAACTGTAACCCGCAAGTTGTTTCTTTAATATACAGACCACAGGATCTCACAACAAGATTAAGGGCATCTAAAAAAAAAGTAACATTTTCTGTGATGCATTTTATTTAATTTAAATGTTATTCTAATTTTAAGTCGAAATTCATCATAGACCAACATCATCACCTCACTAGATCAATTGTGAGCAGATGGCTGACATAATTCACTATATATTTTATTATCATCTTGGATCACTTTTGATTTTCCAACATAATTTGCCATATAGAGGAGTACATTGAAAGCTAGAGCCAAAGAAATTATTAATTTTCTATCTCTGGTGTGTTTCTGCAGCTCTTAAATAAAATATATATTACTAGATACGACCCACGGCGTAGCATACGCCGCATACTAGCTCATAGATAGTGCAAAGGAAAAAAAAAGGGGGGGGGACGGGCACAAACTGCAGCACAAAGAAATCAGAACATGCGTCGAGACATGCGCACTGCGGTTAGCCACATGCCCCCCACCCTAACTTGCCAACCATAAACTGTAATTGGACGACCCTAGCGAGGGTCATTCGTCATGATTATGTGCACTCGTCTTGTGCTTGTTCTGGCGAATTATATAGAGAGAGAAGATTATCCATTGCAATTATCAAATTTATTGTGCAGGGCACTGAGTCTCATAAAGATGAGAACCCTCGGGCATGTCAATATCAATCACCACGGCCACTGAGCCCGGTGACGTCATCATATGTTCCTGTCGGCATCGTTAATCATACAATCTCATCTAAATATGTCTGTGTTGTGTATGTGTGTATGTGTGTGTGTGTGTGTTATAGCCTCCCAGGTGTCAATAATCCAACAGCTGATCAAGGTATGGATTGATCCGGGTATTGATCTCCAAGTGTCTGCGTCGCACAGCCCGAGGGTGGGAGAGGCAGGGTTGACAGATGCGGGAATGCTGTGGGTGTGGCCGTCCGATGGTAATTAGTGGTGAAGTGGTTGGCGGTGTTTACGTGTGGTTTACCATAAAGTGGAGTGGACGGATCAATCAAGGGGAATAACTGGAGTTCGCTGACAGAGGTAAGTGTAAGTGATTTTATAAGCAGGCAATCAAATAAGTGATATAGATCTGGTTAAACTGTTACATGCAACGTTCAGTTCTAGTAACAGTTTCATGCTATGATGATATTCTGGTTACAATTACATGCTAGGAACTGTTCTGGTTACTGTTACATGCAACGTTCAGTTCTAGTAACAGTTACATGCTATGACGATATTCTGGTTACAATTACATGTTAGGAACTGTTCTGGTTACAATTACATGCTAGGAACTGTTCTGATTACAATGATAATTACATGTTAGGAACTGTTCTGGTTACAATTACATGCTAGGAACTGTTCTGGTTACAATGATAATTACATGTTAGGAACTGTTCTGGTTACAATTACATGCTAGGAACTGTTCTGGTTACAATTACATGCTAGGAACTGTTCTTGTTACAGCCAAATGCGATGATCTATACTGGTTACAGTTACATGCTACGATCTATCCTGGTTACTGTTACATGCTACGATCTATTCTGGTCACAGTTCGATAAGATGATCTGCTATTGATTTCCATTGGTTATATCAACACGTCACATTGACAAAACCAATCACTTTAATCAAAATCTCCTGTAGTCATGAACCAAGACAACTAATCGAAGTTCTATCTCAGACTTACATTTACACTTACTCTTATATTTATACTTATTCTTGCATTCACACTACTCTTACATTTTTCACTTACTCTTAGATTTACAATAATTCTGATATGTACTTAAAGTCCTACATTTACAATTAATTTTACATTAACTTATTCTTAAATGTAAACTTATTCTTACATTTATAATTACTCTTACATGTACTCTTAAATTTAAACTCACTCTAACATTTACACTCACACATTCTGCTGAATTCAACATTTTTTCTTCATCAAGAATTTTCTTCCTGTGTAATTGTTATGTGAAGTAACACTATCTATTGACGACCTTGAAATATGTGTATGGAAATTCTATCAAATCTTCGACTACACCAAACACTATTCGATCAGTGAGGGCCGTCTGCCGTCTGAAAAAGTTAAACTTGAAAATCTGGCGTAAATGAACATAGGTTATTGCGATTGATAGTAGCAATGTATATTTCCACTAAAATAAGTTTGGTCGTAAAATGTTAATGGCTCCTAATATTTGTTTTCCAGGTGTCCAATGTTGAATGTGGGAATGTGTCCAATAGCCAGCTGTGTGAGTTGATATCGGGTGGCAACAGTTAAGAAAACAATTGTTGCTGTGTGTTGTGACGGGCGGGAACATCTGTGACAGATTGACACATCAATACTGCGTACAGTCTCACCACTTAAACATTTAGATGACACATCAGTGCGGAGTATAGCCTCACCACTTTGACATTTAGATGACACATCAGTGCGGAGTATAGCCTCACAACTTTGACATTTAGATGACACATCCGTGCGGAGTATAGCCTCACCACTTTGACATTTAGATGACACATCAGTGCGGAGTATAGCCTCACCACTTTGACATTTAGATGACACATCAGTGCGGAGTATAGCCTCACCACTTTGACATTTAGATGACACATCAGCAGTGCGGAGTATAGCCTCACCACTTTGACATTTAGATGACACATCAGTGCGGAGTATAGCCTCATCATGTCATTGGTGGACCTTGTGGTCAAGATATTTGACTAATTCTCTGATATCTTCTAACGGCTAAAGGATGCTCTCTTTTCAATGTTTATTTATTTCATTCCAAGGGATTTAACTACACACGACCAATGGTAAGAGTTTTTTAAATTATCTTCTCCTACTACAAAAACATTGTTTTCTTGAATCAGATCAACACTCGTCTTTAGTTCAATGGTTTTAATCAACTTATTGAAAATTCATTACTGGAGAATATTCAAAACTGACAAGAGTAAGTGTTACTCTTAGTAAGTCATTCAACTTAGAAACACTAGAGGGTAGAAGGGAAAAAGGACAAATTAGTCATTTTATTAGTACATAAGGCAATTAATTCTAAATTAAAAATACAACCCAAAGATAATCTAATACAACCCTCAGACAGATATAGGGATAAAAACCCTTCACTTATTCCGTATGCAAGAACAAACGCATACAAATTCTCGTTCTTCCCGTCTGGAATTCGAGCGTGGAATGGGTTCCCTGCTCAAACCAGAAAAACAACACACTATCAACATTTAAAACTGTAATAAGAGATCTAAGACTAAAACCATGGATAAGCGTAGAACGCAGTAATCTTCTGTTTAGAAGGAGCGTCTTAATGGATAAGATAATATGAGATAAGACACATAATACCCATGTTATAGTGATACTATCGTATGATAAAATGATACACGCCCCATGATACAATGATGATTCCCATCGTGAAATGATAAGGGTCCTTGATGCAATGATAAGCGCTCAAAGATACATTACTTGTGAATGATAAGGGTCCTTGATGCAATGATAAGCGCTCAAAGATACATTACTTGTGAATGATAAGGGTCCTTGATGCAATGATAAGCGCTCAAAGATACATTACTTGTGAATGATAAGCGCTCAAAGATACATTACTTGATGCAATGATAAGCGCTCAAAGATACATTACTTGATAGCAATGATAAGCGCTCAAAGATACATTACTTCTGGTGTTGGAGAATAATTACTTCATTCAAAGAGGAACACTGAATAAATCAAAATCCTAAACATTGATTCAACCATTTTCAGCCTACACGCTTCAGTAGTTGGACCAGCAAGGCATGACGAATTCGTTCATCGATGTACACATTTTAATGTTAATATAGAAGCTTAAATGATCTCTGATCTTAACAATGGCCAGGTGTTGTGACCTTCACTTCATTGGTTGAGTTTGTTAAGACAATTAATGTTAAGTAGGGCGTTGCTATTTTTAAAGATAATTTTACATGTTCAGTAACCCCGAAAATGACACGTCAAACAACATGACATGCGAGCCATACAAACATTAATCCTAGTTAAAGAAATTAAGAAACTTGCGAATTCATATTTTTAATAATCATATTTATTATTTACATCATTATAGCTTAATTAAATATAAAGGCATTGTTATTGTTGCAGCAGAGCAGAGATAACCTCCAAATAAAAATTTCATTATTTAATATTAATATTATAAGAAATTAAAAATTGATGTTATAATTCATAGTCTTATAAACATTAACAATTGCATTTACTTATTTCTCTTCGAGTGTCATTTTTTTGTCCCTAGGAGATTATTTTACAACTTACACCGAGTGTCTTTGTGTTTTGTGTTGTTAAAACCAAGCGCCAAGCCCTGACACGTTTAGCTGCATGCTCACAATGATATTCTTATGATATAGTCAATCGCTGTTCGATTTAAAATGATCAATCGTCACGGTTGAGTGGATCTGTTGTCTCTAGGCTCCGTTACCTTGTATGATCCCAGAGTATGGTTTAAGTAGACACGAGACCAACAATACTAAAGTATGGGGGGGGGGAGGGGAGGGGAAGTGATAGTAATTGTGGATGACGTCATAATATAATAGCACCGTAACATCATCAGGATTTGAAATTTTATAACATAAAATGACAGGATACGCCTCTTGTGGTGCATCAAATGAACTGTGAGCCTGTGGTACGCCTCTGGTGGTGTATCCAATCGACTGTGGGCCAGGGGTACGCCTCTGGTGGTCCATTCAATCATCTGTGAGCCTGGGGTACGCCTCTGGTGGTCCATTCAATTATCTGTGAGCCTGGGGTACGCCTCTGGTGGTCCATTCAATTATCTGTGAGCCTGGGGTACGCCTCTGGGGGCGCATTCAATCAACTAGGAGTAAAGTGTTATTGTGTCAGATGTTTAATTTGAAGTCATCTATTTGTCTTTAGAAACTAGCCACTCCTTACCATGGTTACCCTCCAAATTCTTAGATATATTTTTTTAAAATCTATCGTTCCCACAAGAGGAAATTATGAAAACTACTTAAGATTGTAGGATATTACAGAAGTATGACACCATAAATAAATATGTAAAAGATAAGAAAAACCCGAAAAAAAACCAAGTTTTTGACTATAAATCCTTTATGTACGAGAAGTAACTAAAAGAATGTTCATTATAATACGCAGCGCCAGACCATCCAGAAATACAAAATTGAAGTTGTGTCGTAAAACATGTTTAATATAATACGCACCGATCAGGAATATGTTTATAAAAAGAGCTGTCAATAAAATACGCACCTTATTGCGCGACAGAAAGGTTGTTCAATATAATACGCACCGCGACGCTCTATCTCAAAAAATAGCATGATACATAGGAATAAATAAAATAATCTAAAAATTCAAAAATTTAATTACGGTACATGCGATCGATCTGAAATTTTGATACATTGTTTTTATCATCGGTACGAAACTGCCTGCAAAATTTCAGCTCGCTATCTTGCGAGCAAGTGGGTTAAAAATCGATCAAAAGTTTTGGCGACAAGCAAGCAAGCAAGCAAGGTCCGCCGCAGACACCACGAGTTAATATAAAGGATTTAACAACCCGTAAAAAACCAAGTTTTTGACTATAAATCCTTTATGTACGAGAAGTAATTAAAAGAATGTTCATTATAATACGCAGCGCCAGACCATCCAGAAATACAAAATTGAAGTTGTGTCGTAAAACATGTTTAATATAATACGCACCGATCAGGAATATGTTTATAAAAAGAGCTGTCAATAAAATACGCACCTTATTGCGCGACAGAAAGGTTGTTCAATATAATACGCACCGCGAAGCTCTATCTCAAAAAATAGCATGATACATAGGAATAAAAAAAATAATCTAAAAAATCAATAATTTAATTACGGTACATGCGATCGATCTGAAATTTTGATACATTGTTTTTATCATCGGTACGAAACTGCCTGCAAAATTTCAGCTCGCTATCTTGCGAGCAAGTGGGTTAAAAATCGATCAAAAGTTTTGGCGACAAGCAAGCAAGCAAGCAAGGTCCGCCGCAGACACCACGAGTTAATATAAAGGATTTAATAAGTGCGTCATTGAGTTTTTTAAGGAGTTGCACGGCTTTCTTCCATCTCAGTCACTGAGCAGTCGTTTTAAGATCTGGTTTGGGAGTATAGGCCTTGACATCTCTAATTGCTGAGACTGTGGGGGTGTCTAAGGTCTACAGGTGATAATTGCTGAGACTATAGGGGGTGTCTAAGGTCTACAGGTGATAATTACTGAGATTATGAGGGTGTCTAAGGTCTACAGGTGATAATTACTGAGACTATAGGGGTGTCTAAGGTCTACAGGTGATAATTACTGAGACTATGAGGGTGTCTAAGGTCTACAGGTGATAATTACTGAGACTATGAGGGGTGTCTAAGGTCTACAGGTGATAATTACTGAGACTATGGGGGTGTCTAAGGTCTACAGGTGATAATTACTGAGACTATGAGGGTGTCTAAGGTCTACAGGTGATAATTACTGAGACTATGAGGGTGTCTAAGGTCTACAGGTGATAATTACTGAGACTATGGGGGTGTCTAAGGTCTACAGGTGATAATTACTGAGACTATGAGGGGTGTCTAAGGTCTACAGGTGATAATTACTGAGACTATGGGGGTGTCTAAGGTCTACAGGTGATAATTACTGAGACTATGGGGGTGTCTAAGGTCTACAGGTGATAATTACTGAGACTATGAGGGTGTCTAAGGTCTACAGGTGATAATTACTGAGACTATGGGGGTGTCTAAGGTCTACAGGTGATAATTACTGAGACTATGGGGGTGTCTAAGGTCTACAGGTGATAATTACTGAGACTATGGGGGTGTCTAAGGTCTACAGGTGATAATTACTGAGACTATGAGGGTGTCTAAGGTCTACAGGTGATAATTACTGAGACTATGAGGGGTGTCTAAGGTCTACAGGTGATAATTACTGAGACTATGGGGGTGTCTAAGGTCTACAGGTGATAATTACTGAGACTATGAGGGGTGTCTAAGGTCTACAGGTGATAATTACTGAGACTATGGGGGTGTCTAAGGTCTACAGGTGATAATTACTGAGACTATGAGGGTGTCTAAGGTCTACAGGTGATAATTACTGAGACTATGGGGGTGTCTAAGGTCTACAGGTGATAATTACTGAGACTATGGGGGTGTCTAAGGTCTACAGGTGATAATTACTGAGACTATGAGGGGTGTCTAAGGTCTACAGGTGATAATTACTGAGACTATGAGGGGTGTCTAAGGTCTACAGGTGATAATTACTGAGACTATGAGGGTGTCTAAGGTCTACAGGTGATAATTACTGAGACTATGGGGGTGTCTAAGGTCTAAAGAGACCAAAATATCGATTTGCTTTAGCCCATAGCCACAACCACTTTCGCCGTCTGTATTTATAATGAGTTATTATGCGTCAACGACTATACCGGTCTGTACCCCTGTTACACTACTCACTACTAGATGTATTTCACTGTTATAGTCACCACTCACTACTAGATGTATTTCACTGTTATAGTCACCACTCACTACTAGATGTATTTCACTGTTATAGTCACCACTCACTACTAGATGTATTTCACTGTTATAGTCACCACTCACTACTAGATGTATTTCACTACTCAAACTGCATGTAGCCTAATTTATAACGCAATGATTAAACAATTTATTTAATTCCGAAGCTAACGGGCCTAAAACGTTACTTAAATCATAGCTGTATACTGAGCACTGACCACTACAGAGCACTGACCACTCAACGCTTAACAACGCAAGGGGTCAAATGTTGAGTCACAAGTAACTGTGTCAAAGTCTGGGCGGGGTCGTCACACGTCCTGCTCACTTTGCACGTGTAAAAAATGGATTGGGTGGGGGGGGGGCTAGTGAGTGATCAAATCTAGGTCATGCCTGGCCATCGAGTTGTGACGTCAGACAGGTTCTTTCAAATCGCTGATGTAGAAGTTTTTACAGCTAACTTTCTTGTAGTTACGGAGACATTTACTTAATTGACGTCACACTTTATTCCTACGACAACATAAACAAAAGACAGAGGACATAACTTACAACAGAGACTAGATCGTGAACAGTGCAGACGACAGAGAATGGTGACTTCACAGATACAATTCGACTGCATTTATTTACTTTCAATGGAAGCTGTCATAAAATAAACCAGCTAAGCTGTTAGTTTGGCAGTGAGTAACACAGGTCGGCGGTCACAGGCTGTGAATCATTTAGCGCTACATTCTAGTGGTCAGTGGTCAGTCAATATTTCACGTCAGATATTTGAATTTGGTTTGATTTACATTATTACATATTTATGTTTAGAGGACGTATTTATGTAAGGACAAAAATCCAACTTTGTTTCCATACTCCCCCCCCTTTCCTTCCTACAACACACACACACATTTTAATGTGTTTTTAGCACTAATGGTTGTTTTCATTCCATTATTGATCATGTGGGTTCAAATCTGTCTGTCAGAAATTATCGATAAAATTAGACATGTTTTGAGGCTAGACAAGACATCACCCCAGTACTCAATACAACACATCACCACAGTACTCAGTATATCACATCACAACAGTACTCCGTATATCACATCACCCCAGTACTCAGTACAACACAACACCCAGTACTCAGTAAATCACATCACCCACAGTACTCAGTAAATCACATCACCCCAGTACTCAGTAAATCACATCACCCCAGTACTCAGTAAATCACATCACCCACAGTACTCAGTAAATCACATCACCCACAGTACTCAGTATATCACATCACCACAGTACTCAGTATATCACATCACCACAGTACTCAGTATATCACATCACCACAGTACTCAGTATATCACATCACCACAGTACTCAGTATATCACATCACCACAGTACTCAGTACAACACATCACCCACAGTACTCAGTACAACACATCACCACAGTACTCAGTACATCACATCACCACAGTACTCAGTATATCACATCACCACAGTACTCAGTATATCACATCACCACAGTACTCAGTATATCACATCACCACAGTACTCAGTATATCACATCACCACAGTACTCAGTACAACACATCACCACAGTACTCAGTCAACACATCACCACAGTACTCAGTACAACACATCACCCACAGTACTCAGTATATCACATCACCACAGTACTCAGTATAACACATCACCACAGTACTCAGTACAACACATCACCACAGTACTCAGTACAACACATCACCACAGTACTCAGTATATCACATCACCACAGTACTCAGTATAACACATCACCACAGTACTCAGTACAACACATCACCACAGTACTCAGTATACACATCACCACAGTACTCAGTACAACACATCACCACAGTACTCAGTACAACACATCACCACAGTACTCAGTACAACACATCACCACAGTACTCAGTACAACACATCACCACAGTACTCAGTCAATCACATCACCACAGTACTCAGTACAACACATCACCACAGTACTCAGTACAACACATCACCACAGTACTCAGTACAACACATCACCACAGTACTCAGTACAACACATCACCACAGTACTCAGTACAACACATCACCACAGTACTCAGTACAACACATCACCACAGTACTCAGTACAACACATCACCACAGTACTCAGTACAACACATCACCACAGTACTCAGTACAACACATCACCACAGTACTCAGTACACACATCACCAGTACTCAGTACAACACATCACCACAGTACTCAGTACAACACATCACCACAGTACTCAGTACAACACATCACCACAGTACTCAGTACAACACATCACCACAGTACTCAGTACAACACATCACCACAGTACTCAGTACAACACATCACCACAGTACTCAGTACAACACATCACCACAGTACTCAGTACAACACATCACCACAGTACTCAGTACAACACATCACCACAGTACTCAGTACAACACATCACCACAGTACTCAGTACAACACATCACCACAGTACTCAGTACAACACATCACCACAGTACTCAGTACAACACATCACCACAGTACTCAGTACAACACATCACCACAGTACTCAGTACAACACATCACCACAGTACTCAGTACAACACATCACCACAGTACTCAGTACAACACATCACCACAGTACTCAGTACAACACATCACCACAGTACTCAGTACAACACATCACCACAGTACTCAGTACAACACATCACCACAGTACTCAGTACAACACATCACCACAGTACTCAGTACAACACATCACCACAGTACTCAGTACAACACATCACCACAGTACTCAGTACAACACATCACCACAGTACTCAGTACAACACATCACCACAGTACTCAGTACAACACATCACCACAGTACTCAGTACAACACATCACCACAGTACTCAGTACAACACATCACCACAGTACTCAGTACAACACATCACCACAGTACTCAGTACAACACATCACCACAGTACTCAGTACAACACATCACCACAGTACTCAGTACAACACATCACCACAGTACTCAGTACAACACATCACCACAGTACTCAGTACAACACATCACCACAGTACTCAGTACAACACATCACCACAGTACTCAGTACAACACATCACCACAGTACTCAGTACAACACATCACCACAGTACTCAGTACAACACATCACCACAGTACTCAGTACAACACATCACCACAGTACTCAGTACAACACATCACCACAGTACTCAGTACAACACATCACCACAGTAGTAAGTACAACACATCACCACAGTAGTCAGTACAACACATCACCACAGTACTCAGTACAACACATCACCACAGTACTCAGTACAACACATCACCACAGTACTCAGTACAACACATCACCACAGTACTCAGTACAACACATCACCACAGTACTCAGTACAACACGTCACCACAGTACTCAGTACAACACATCACCACAGTACTCAGTACAACACATCACCACAGTACTCAGTACAACACATCACCACAGTACTCAGTACAACACATCACCACAGTACTCAGTACAACACATCACCACAGTACTCAGTACAACACATCACCACAGTACTCAGTACAACACATCACCACAGTACTCAGTACAACACATCACCACAGTACTCAGTACAACACATCACCACAGTACTCAGTACAACACATCACCATAGTACTCAGTACAACACATCACCACAGTACTCAGTACAACACATCACCACAGTACTCAGTACAACACATCACCACAGTAGTCAGTACAACACATCACCACAGTAGTAAGTACAACACATCACCACAGTACTCAGTACAACACATCACCACAGTACTCAGTACAACACATCACCACAGTACTCAGTACAACACATCACCACAGTACTCAGTACAACACATCACCACAGTACTCAGTACAACACATCACCACAGTACTCAGTACAACACATCACCACAGTACTCAGTACAACACATCACCACAGTACTCAGTACAACACATCACCACAGTACTCAGTACAACACATCACCACAGTACTCAGTACAACACATCACCACAGTACTCAGTACAACACATCACCACAGTAGTCAGTACAACACATCACCACAGTAGTAAGTACAACACATCACCACAGTACTCAGTACAACACATCACCACAGTACTCAGTACAACACATCACCACAGTACTCAGTACAACACATCACCACAGTACTCAGTACAACACATCACCACAGTACTCAGTACAACACATCACCACAGTACTCAGTACAACACATCACCACAGTACTCAGTACAACACGTCACCACAGTACTCAGTACAACACATCACCACAGTACTCAGTACAACACGTCACCACAGTACTCAGTACAACACATCACCACAGTACTCAGTACAACACATCACCACAGTACTCAGTACAACACGCCACACGTTATTTATCCACTAAACGACGGGCGACAAAGTGCAACAATTCACTCGTCCACTTAGAACAGATCATCACAGACAACATGCGGATGTTAGACTGGATTACGCCATGTTGGAAGGGTGTAAAAACTGTCGCTATGCCAGGGGTCAAGAAAGGTTGGACTTTTGGTGTAGCTAGGTCAAAGATGAATCAGTCCTTTAGTCAATGTGTTAGTCATGGCTTTCCCTGCCCCTCCCCCCCCCCACGCACCTCGTCCCGTCAATGTGTCAAATCTTGAAATAACCGTCCTCCTGATTGAACTCGACACGTCATCTAATCCACGGACACGTCATCTAATCCACGGACACGTCATCTAATCCTCGGACACGTCATCTAATCCACGGACACGTCATCTAATCCACGGACACGTCATCTAATCCACGACACGTCATCTAATCCTCGGACACGTCGTCATCTAATCCCCGGACACGTCATCTAATCCACGGACACGTCATCTAATCCAAGGACACGTCATCTAATCCACGGACACGTCATCTAATCCACGGACACGTCATCTAATCCACGGACACGTCATCTAATCCACGGACACGTCATCTAATCCACGGACACGTCATCTAATCCACGGACATTAAACTTGAGAGAGTGGGCGTGGCTTTTATTTAGTGCACGTGGGGCTTGGCCCGGTCTTTACCACCACCACAGCTGATGAAGTTACAGCCACCACCACCATTACAGCTTCCACCACCACCATTACAGCTTCCACCACCACCATTACAGCTTCCACAACTACCACTACCACTGCCTCCGCCAATACCGCATACATCAGCACCACCAACACCGATGTAACGTTGCACTTAAACGACACAGATCCGTTTAAACACTTACATCAACGTGTAATACACATATTAAATGTAAGGATCTTAATTTAACACAGACTAACATCATATGATCTAAACGTTATGTGGGTCACGTAACATTAAATATATTCCGATCTTATCTATAGACATTTCTACCAATCGTTAAGTTGCATGTCTTTTTGGCAGCAATGTTCCCTTTCAGCTGCGCGGCACGCAGATATTTGACCGACACATTTTAGAATTACCGCTTTGAATTTTTTTTAAAACATTACACAAAATAATGAATGATTTGCAACTTTCCACACGATTTGTTTTTGCTTTTTACTATGCACACGAACCAACGAACCTCAGAGGTAACATTAGTTGGTAGGTCTCGGTACAGTCACTTGTACCAAACGTGGATCATAACTTGTAATACTATTTCTTCAAATATCCTTCCATTGATTATTTTCTGTTATATTATAGTTTGTGTTGTGTGTTTAGCATTTATTTCATAAAACGAAGAATAGAGTAGAATGTGAAATACAAAATACACAAACAAATTGTGCAATGAAAACAATAAATTTGAGCTTTATTTTTAGACTGATACGACAGTAAACGTTTCGGCTAATGCCTTCATCAGTACAATATAAAATACATTCTTACAATATTTACATAAGTAATAATAACATTAATTTATTTTCAGTTTAAAAATAAAGCTAAAATTTATTGTTTTCATTGCACAATTTGTTTGTGTATTTTGTATTTTATTTCAAAGCTTTATTGCAGTCTCATTCTATATGATATATAGAATGTGAAAACAGTTTCCGGTGTGGTCCAATATTGCTCCATATTGTGCGCATGCGCAGACACACGCCATGTCCTTTCAAGCCAACGCCCACAAAAACAAACTTAAAAATTTCAGAATTTAAGTTTAAGTAACAATTTAAGTTACTAACAGAAATAATAATTTTATTCAATTTTTGAAACAATTCAATTTCAGCTTTGGTTTTGCTTAATCAAACAGTGTACTGACATGTGCACCATCTTTTCAATGTGCTCCATCTTTTCAATGTGCTCCATCTTTTCAATGTGCTCCATCTTTTCAATGTGCTCCATCTTTTCAATGTGCTCCATCTTTTCAATGTGCTCCATCTTTTCAATGTGCTCCATCTTTTCAATGTGCTCCATCTTTTCAATGTGCTCCATCGTTTCAATGTGCTCCATCTTTTCAATGTGCTCCATCTTTTCAATGTGCTCCATCTTTTCAATGTGCTCCATCTTTTCAATGTGCTCCATCTTTTCAATGTGCTCCATCTTTTCAATGTGCTCCATCTTTTCAATGTGCACAATGTCTAACAATTTTCACACCTAGAAATTCTGCCCCAAAAATTAGATTGGAAACAATGGCGGGTGCATGGATAGATAACCGAGGGAACACTGAAGAAAGCTTTAGATTTATAGTTACCTCCCGTTTTAGTCCTGATCAGCTTGTCTTATGTCAAGTGTGTCCAGACTTCTGCAGAGTACCATAATCCATCAAGTAAAATTATGCTGGGGCCGGATTAAGATTTTCGTTTTAAATTAAAATGAGTGTAAACTGAGTTCTGTGGTTTTTAATTAATTTATTTTTTAGTTTAATTTTTTTTTAAATTTGAGAGTTAACATTTGTAGGGAGGAGATGGTACACCACTGTCATGATTTCTGAGACATTGTTTAGTTCTTATTACAACATTTGAAATACACACTGTCCTATTATGATTATTTTTACACTTCAGAGAATGTGACGAATTATTGTCTTAAAAACTACGAAATTTTTCTTTTTCCGAATTTCCAAAATTAAAATAAAATAAATTTATTGGTATATAGTTTTGGCATCGCATTTCATCAAATTTGTAAATATAACATCACATAAATTCATGGGCGATTTTTAAACAATGCTCGAGTAGGTAAACAATTAAACGTCACCAATATTTGCTCAATATGACAACATCGTATATTGTACTTAAAACAGAGTAATACTTCGGCTCTTTCATATCTTATAATGTAACTGTTACATTAAAAAAATCTAAGAGTAAGTTCATTATTTAAGATGAGTCCGCGGGCTAGTTAAAACTATAGCGTGGGCCGTATTTGACCCTCGGGCCGTATTTGACCCTCGGGCGGATTTGGACATCCCTGCCTTATATCAATTATTTTCTGAGATTTGCTGATCATTGGTGTAATAAAAATGTTCTAAAATTCAAAAACTGATTGTCTGACAAGTCTATAATGTGAGGAACAGACTAATCACAGCGGGCGTTGGGAACATACAAACGGGAAGCTGTCGGAAGACATGAGTGGATTGTACGGGAATAATTGTAGACTGATGTGTTATGGGCGAGGGCGAAAATCAAACAATATTAGAGCAGGGAATAAAGTAAGTAGACAACAAATTTAGAAACTACAGTACAGAATATTGACACGCATTAGTTTAGTGGCTTCTCTGAAACATTTTACTACACACAATTAAAAAAAATGATACTTCTAATTATGACAAATGCAAAATCTATTCCTCTTCAAAACAAAGGTTTCCTTTCGTGACATTTCTCCTCAAATCATACTAACTGACCAATGAGAAAGGCTAGCAGAGTACATAACCACCAAATTATAATTGTTCTTGTCAGTTCGATAGAAAAAAATACAATGTATTGGGGCGGGGGTGGTGGGAGAGAATTCTATTTATCAGTTCACATTTCCCCATAACTTATAGGCATCTATCGTTGTTAAAAAAAACAACTAGTTTTCACAATTTTGTTGAATTACATTTGAAAAAGTAACATCCAATAGACCAGGGGTGCGCAACCTTTGGGCTATTCAAGGCCGCATTAAAAAAAATTACTTTTGCGACGGCCGCCAAAATATTTTCACTGAAAAACGAAACGGTCACTATAAAAAATTTACCTCTGGTAATAGTCAACGCGAGATAATAATGACATAATCATAATGTATTATAGGCAAACACATTGCTTAATGACAAACAAAAACATTTTCATTGATATTCTCTTATATTTTTACTTTATTGAACATTGTCATGTAAACCTAACATTATGTCAAACACGTACAGCATGAGTATATTTTTAAGTGGCATTAGTACACTGAGAACACAATAATTGAATAAGGGAGAAGCTTCTTCATTAACACTGTCCATGTAACTTAGCAGTCCAGAGTTCTGGAAATTAGGGGCTGCCTTGCTCTTGGATGTTTGCAGAGAGTCGCGCAAAGTCCGGGCCCTCGCTGGAGATCATCAGTCGTATTCTTAACGCCAGATCGGTCTCAACCTGTCGGGTTCGATATTTGTTCTTGAGATATTTCATTCGTGAAAATGACGCTTCGCACATGCAAGTGCTTGCAAACACTAGAGTGTTTCTTGCTATTTCGTGAAGCTTGGGATACTCCACAGCTACTTTCCATGTCTCCAGTAGATCGTTTTTGTCCTCGAATTTCTTCACAAGCTGCGCGTTATTTTTTAGTTCGATCAGTTCCATTTGGACATCCAACGGCGCTCTCTCTGTCTCAACCACATGTGGAAAAGCAACGAGTCTCATATTTTCTGAAATCTTGTCGAAATCCTGAAAACATTCTTCGAATTCCAACAACAGCGCTTCGAGGACGCCTGAAAAAGATGTAGCCGGAATTTCATTTTTTTCCTTATTTCATGGCTCTCGATTAGAGCAGTGAGTTGTGGGAAATGATAGAGATTGAGCTGTTGAATATAAATTTGTAGCAGACGACATTTTTCACAGAAATCCTGTACTCTTCTGTGCATGAGGCACGCTGTTGTTCCTTTGCCTTGCAGAGACTCGTTGAGGCAGTTGATATAAATTAACAAATCTACAAGGAAGGCTATAGAGATGTCAAGAAGGCCTGGATCTGCAGTGGGCAGTCCCTTGTTTTTCGTGGCATAAAATTCCAGTATTTCTTTTCGTAGCAGCAGAACACTGCGAGATGTTTCTCCCTGAGACAACCAACGAACGCTGGTGTGGTACAGAATATCTTCAGCCGACGAATCATTTGTGTGAAGAATTTGTATGAATTGGCGGTGGTGAAGAGCATTCGCGCGAATGAAAAGGATAATGCGATTCACATCCCTTCAGAATTTTATCCAAATCAACAGATTTAGAACACAGAGCCCCTGGTGAATAATGCAGTGCAGATTTTTGAGCTGGTCATTACCGTGATACTTCAACACATAATCGAAAAATTCCAGCCACGAAGCCATTTTGCTTACCAACCATGTACAGATGCCTCGCAGGTTCATCAGATCAACGTGCGAGTCGATGCAAGCTTTTTAAACTGCAAAAATATGTCTTCTCCTCGAGTTCAAGTAATGAGTGTCTCCATGGAGAGCAGATCTTCGCACAATTCAAATGTTGGGGATAGGGAGCGAATGAATATGAGTAGCTGCGCTATTTCAATGTCTATGAGCGCTAAACACTGCAGCTAACGCTACAGCTGCCAGAGTCGTAATTTGTTTCGCAATAACAAGTGTTTAAGAGTGTTAATGAATATTCAATATTTCGTTTACAACTTTAAATAATATATTGCCAAATGTCAAATATTTGACGGCCGCAGGTTATTATAAATTAAACAGATTTCCACGGCCGCAGGTTATTATAAATTAAACAGATTTCCACGGCCACACATTTTCGTACCCACGGCCGCAGGTTGCGCACCCCTGCAATAGACCTATGTAACTGTCAAACATATTCCAATCACTTCCTATACACGAGACTAACAAAATATCGAACCTTGCTTAAACATTTTAATGCACAAGATAAACAAGAAATAAAAACTTGAATGAGTATTTAAACGCTATTTCCAAAAAGACTTTCAAATTTTGTATTCAATGGAAATCATTTTAGATTACATTAAAAGTCATTTCAAATAAGTATATCTGAAAGTGAAATAAAAACAACCCGTAAAAAACCAAGTTTTTGACTATAAATCCTTTACGTATGAGACGTAACTAAAAGAATGTTCATTATAATACGCAGCGCAAGACCATCCAAAAATACAAAATTGCAGTTGTGTCGTAAAAAGTGTTTAATATAATGCGCACCGATCAGGAATATGTTTATAAAAAGTGTTGTCAATAAAATACGCACCTTATTGCGCGACAGAAAGGTTGTTCAATATAATACGCACCGCGACGCTCTATCTCAAAAAATAGCATGATACATAGGAATAAATAAAATAATCTAAAAAATCAATAATTTAATTACGGTACATGCGATCGATCTGAAATTTTGATACATTGTTTTTATCATCGGTACGAAAACTGCCTGCAAAATTTCAGCTCGCTATCTTGCGAGCAAGTGGGTTAAAAATCGATCAAAAGTTTTGGCGACAAGGTCGGTCGGTCGGTCGGCCGCAGACACCACGAGTTAATATAAAGGATTTAATAAGAAAAACCCGTAAAAAACCAAGTTTTTGACTATAAATCCTTTATGTACGAGAAGTAACTAAAAGAATGTTCATTATAATACGCAGCGCAAGACCATCCAGAAATACAAAATTGCAGTTGTGTCGTAAAACGTGTTTAATATAATGCGCACCGATCAGGAATATGTTTATAAAAAGAGTTGTCAGTAAAATACGCACCTTATTGCGCGACAGAAAGGTTGTTCAATATAATACGCACCGCGACGCTCTATCTCAAAAAATAGCATGATACATAGGAATAAATAAAATAATCTAAAAAATCAATAATTTAATTACGGTACATGCGATCGATCTGAAATTTTGATACATTGTTTTTATCATCGGTACGAAACTGCCTGCAAAATTTCAGCTCGCTATCTTGCGAGCAAGTGGGTTAAAAATCGATCAAAAGTTTTGGCGACAAGGCAGCAGGTCGGTCGGTCGGTCGGCCGCAGACACCACGAGTTAATATAAAGGATTTAAATAAAAACAACCCGTAAAAAACCAAGTTTTTGACTATAAATCCTTTACGTATGAGACGTAACTAAAAGAATGTTCATTATAACACGCAGCGCAAGACCATCCAAAAATACAAAATTGCAGTTGTGTCGTAAAACGTGTTTAATATAATGCGCACCGATCAGGAATATGTTTATAAAAAGTGCTGTCAATAAAATACGCACCTTATTGCGCGACAGAAAGGTTGTTCAATATAATACGCACCGCGACGCTCTATCTCAAAAAATAGCATGATACATAGGAATAAATAAAATAATCTAAAAAATCAATAATTTAATTACGGTACATGCGATCGATCTGAAATTTTGATACATTGTTTTTATCATCGGTACGAAACTGCCTGCAAAATTTCAGCTCGCTATCTTGCGAGCAAGTGGGTTAAAAATCGATCAAAAGTTTTGGCGACAAGGTCGGTCGGTCGGTCGGCCGCAGACACCACGAGTTAATATAAAGGATTTAATAAGAAAAACCCGTAAAAAACCAAGTTTTTGACTATAAATCCTTTATGTACGAGAAGTAACTAAAAGAATGTTTATTATAATACGCAGCGCCAGACCATCCAGAAATACAAAATTGCAGTTGTGTCGTAAAACATGTTTAATATAATGCGCACCGATCAGGAATATGTTTATAAAAAGAGTTGTCAATAAAATACGCACCTTATTGCGCGACAGAAAGGTTGTTCAATATAATACGCACCGCGACGCTCTATCTCAAAAAATAGCATGATACATAGGAGTAAATAAAATAATCTAAAAAATCAATAATTTAATTACGGTACATGCGATCGATCTGAAATTTTGATACATTGTTTTTATCATCGGTACAAAACTGCCTGCAAAATTTCAGCTCGCTAGCTTGCGAGCAAGAGGGTTAAAAATCGATCAAAAGTTTTGGCGACAAGGTCGGTCGAGTCGGCGTCGGTCGGTCGGTCGGTCGGCGCAGACACCACGAGTTAATATAAAGGATTTAAAAAAGACGTCATATCCCCTCACGCTACATCACACCAAGAATGTGTCAATATAATACGCACCACGCAAAAATTTAACATAAGCATTCACAAAGCGGGAAAACCCTATTAACTATCATTCTAGTTGACATTAAAAGTTATTTCAAATCAATAATTTTGAAACTAAACCAAACAATTCCTTTCAAAAATAGCTGCTAAAATTAGGGGAGTCGAACGAGTATGTACTTCTCTCAAATATTCCGTCTTCAACAATGTTCTAAATATTATTAGCTATCGTTTGGCGTTTATTTCAATCCGATAAAATGTTATGGTGGGCGAGAAATTGACCAAAATACGGATATTTTTATACGGATATTTTTATACGGATATTTTTTCGAATTTTTTTGGATTTTCAAAGGAAATCCAATAAACATATTCAGTATTTTTTTGGCCTTTGAACATCCTTGGAACATCCTTGGGACCTACTTGGGACATCCTTGGGACCTACTTGGGACCTCCTCGGGACCTCCTTGGGACATCCTTGGGACCTCCTTGGGACATCCTTGGGACCCTTGGGACCTCCTTGGGACCTCCTTTGGGACATCCTTGGGACCTCCTTGGGACATCCTTGGGACCTCCTTGGGACCTCCTTGGGACATCCTTGGGACCTCCTTGGGACATCATTGGGACCTCCTTGGGACATCCTTGGGACCTCCTTGGGACATCCTTGGGACCTACTTAGCATATTTGCAAAAGACCCAAACCATCTATCTGGTAGGGTTCAGGAGGAGTTGCATGTGCAAGCGTTACAGATATTTCAAATATATAAACGCAATTTATCCCACGTTGTTACAGAGCTAGACAACATATATGTGTTACAACTTTGTACTGCTAGTGATGTCAATGTTACAACTTTGTACTGCCTGCGATGTCAATGTTACAACTTTGTACTGCTAGGGACATCTTGTTACAACTTTTTACTGTTAGTGACGTCTGTGTTACAACGTTGTACTGCTAGCGATGTCTGCCCACACAACTGTTGCCCACTCCTTCAAGTTATTGAATATCTCAACTCCTTGCCTAATCTTTCCAAAATAACAACCAGATGAAGGAAGTTTACACATTTTTGCCTATTTACTCTCGTTTAAAAACATCTAACAAGCCGGGTGTATGAACTAAACTGTGCCTCACTTGACCGAGTGAGGGAGGGATAGGGAAGAAGTGAGTGCATTGTGTGGGGGTGGGGTGCTAACGTACGATTTCGCAACGTGCGTATGGCAGGAGAAGACAACTCCAGTCTCAGCTCTTAGTTTACACGCATGTGTAGTATTTCCAGCAGACTTGAGTTTTTCTCCTCCTTGTTACCATGGAAACAGCACACCGTTCCAAATATGTTGAACTAAAATAGCGCACTTGGTACATTTCTTGTTTAGGTCGTTCACACACACACACTCTCTCTCTCTCACTCTCTCTCTTCCCATCATTCTTTTTCTACCTCTCTCACTATGTCCCCCCCTCTCTCTCTCTCTCTCTCTCTCTCTCTGTCTCTCTCTCATGTAAGTGTATTACCATCTCTGTCTATCATATGTGCTATAAACCTGCTTTTTTTCTTTTTAATTAAATACTTAATTTTTTTTCGCTTTTTCTCTCCCCTCATTTCATCCTCTAGTTTTCACTTCCTCTCCCTCCCTCTTTGACAGCTGTCAGCTAGTTACTTCCTCTCCCTCCCTCTTTGACAGCAGTCAGCTAGTTACTTCATCTTCCTCCCTCTTTGACAGCTGTCAGAAAGTTACTTCCTCTCCCTCCCTCTTTGACAGCTGTCAGCTAGTTAGTTCTCATTCCTCACTCTTTGACAGCTGTCAGCAAGTTACTTCCTCTCCCTCCCTCTTTGACAGCTTTCAGATAGTTACTTCCCCTTCCTCCCTCTTTGACAGCTGTCAGCAAGTTACTTCCTCTCCCTCCATTTTTGACAGCTGCTGTCAGCTAGTTACTTCCCTTTTCTCCCTCTTTGACAGCTGTCAGCTAGTTACTTCCCGTCCCTCTGTGACAGCTGTCAGCTAGTTACTTCCCCTCCCTATATGACAGCTGTCTGCTAGCTACTTTCCCTCCCTCTATGACATCTGTCAGCTAGCTACTTTCCCTCCCTCTATGATAGCTGTCAGCTAGCTACTTTCCCTCCCTCTATGACAGCTGTGAGCTAGTTACTTCCCCTTCCTCCCTCTATGACAGCTGTCAACTAATTCATACAGTAACGTAGTTACGTTTCAGAACCCTCAACCTGTCCTCTATCAGTGGCTGCCCACCGTTATCTCCCCCTGCTTCCCGTCAATACAAACACGAACTTTGATTACTGCTCGTGGAAATGGATGGACACTATCAAAGGGAGACAGCTCAATGTACACTTTACAAACCTGCTAACTTTACACCATGTCTGTGTACATGTGTGTACGTCATGTATGTGTACGTCATGTATATGTATGTCATGTATGTGTACGTCAAGTATATGTATTTCATGTATATGTATGTCATATATGTGTACGTCAAGTATGTGTATATCATATATGTGTACTTCATGTATGTGTATGTCATATATGTGTACGTCATGTATATGTATGTCATGTATGTGTACGTCATGTATGTGTATGTCATATATGTTAACATCATGTATGTGTACGTGTATGTTTACGTCATGTATGAGTACATGAATGTGTACATAACGTATGTGGACATGTATGTGTACGTCACGTATGTGGACATGTATGTGCACGTCACGTATATGTATGTCATGTATGTGTGCGTCAAGTATATGTATGTCATGTATGTCTACGTCATGTATGTGTACGTCATGTAGATGTATGTCATGTATGTGTACGTCATGTATGTGTACGTCATGTATGTGTACGTCATGTGTGTGTACGTCAAGTATATGTACGTCAAGTATGTGTACGTCATGTATGTGTACGTCATGTATGTGTACGTCATGTATATGTACGTACGTCATGTATGTGTACGTCATGTATATGTACGTACGTCATGGATGTGTACGTCATGTATGTCTACGTCATGTATGTGTTCGTCATGTATGTGTACTTCATGTATATGTACGTCATGTATGTGTACGTCATGTATGTGTACGTCATGTATGTGTACGTCATGTATGTGTACGTCATGTATGCGTACGTCATGTATGTGTTCGTCATGTATGTGTACGTCATGTATGTGTACGTCATGTATGTGTACGTCATGTATGTGTAGGTCATGTATGTGTAGGTCATGTATGTGTTCGTCATGTATGTGTACGTCATGTATGTGTACGTCATGTATGTGTACGTCATGTATGTGTACGTCATGTATGTGAACATCATGTATGTGTACGTGTATGTTTACGTCACGTATATGTATGTCATGTATGTGTGCGTCAAGTATATGTATGTCATGTATGTGTACGTCATGTTTATGTATGTCATGTATGTGTACGTCATGTATATGTATGTCATGTATGTCTACGTCATGTATGTGTACGTCATGTATGTGTACGTCATGTATATGTATGTCATGTATGTCTACGTCATGTATGTGTACGTCATGTATGTGTACGTAATGTATGTGTACGTCATGTATGTGTACGTCATGTATATGTATGTCATGTATGTCTACGACATGTATGTGTACGTCATGTATGTCTACGACATGTATGTGTACGTCATGTATGTGTACGTCATGTATGTGTATATGTATGTGTACGTCATGTATGTGTACGTCACGTATGTGAACATGTATGTGTACCTCATGTATGTGTACGTCATGTATGTGTACGTCATGTATGTGTACGTCATGTATGTGTACGTCATGTATGTGTACGTCATGTATGTGTACGTCATGTATGTGTATATGTATGTGTACGTCATATATGTGAACATGTATGTGTACGTCACGTATGTGAACATGTATGTGTACGTCATGTATGTGTACGTCATGTATGTGTATGTCATGTATGTGTACGTCAAGTATGTGTACGTCATGTATGTGTACGTCATGTATGTGTACGTCATATATGTGTACGTCATGTATGTGTACGTCATGTATGTGTACGTCATCTATGTGTACGTCATATATGTGTACGTCATGTATGTGTACGTTGTACAAATGCCACCTCACCCAGTCAATCTTCCCAAACAATGGCATGACAACAAAGCACATCACTCCTGTTTTAATCCTCTTGCATCTTTCAGTTAACTCCCCCCCCCCTCTCGCCAACGTCCTTTACCTCAACTACTCACCTTTACCATGCATCTCTCTAACTGCCTTGCCTAGGAACTTTGATGAGGCGGGGAGGTGAGGCGCCTGTGAGGAGAAGTGGAGAGAAATCCTGAAAGTCAAAAGTGGGGGGGGGCAAAAAGTATTGAAATTGTTTTCCAGGCTGCGCGCAGAGTTTAAAAGAAAATGTGGTTAGTGGTTATTAAAAATGAACACAAAAATGTTTTCTCCTTTCCTCCTCTCTTACAAGTTGAAAACATTTGCTGTACGCCAAAGTTTGCAGGATTACACTTACACGTGAACCTGTTTCTTAGACTCCCACACCCCTGCTCCTAAAGCCCACCCCCCTCCCAACCATTGCACCTCCGCTCACGAGCGAGATAGGCCTAGGCAAGGGGGAGGGGTGGTAAGGCTAGGTAGAGATCTACCTCTGGAACACTCACAGACAACTCGGATCAGTCTCGCCTTGCTGTTGTTATCTCCCTGTTTTCTTCTTTTCGAGTCAGATTCGAGACCGAGGATATTTGTGTACTGCGGTAAGCTGTATTATGTAATGGCTTACTTTAGAATTATCATCCGTTGGCTTACTTTAGAATTATCCATTGGCTTACTCTATAATGATTATCTTTTGGCTTAATCTAGAATGATTATCTTTTGGCTTAATCTAGAATGATCATCTTTTGGCTTAATCTAGAATGATTATCTTTTGGCTTAGTATCAATTAGTATAAATCCTGGCTGAATTTCTCCACAAATCACCAGTTCAATTATTCTAGACGCTTTTGATAACTCTAAACTGAACTGACCCAACACTTGGTGTGAACATCAATGTAACTGGGCGGGTGGGGGGGGGGAGCGACTTGGATGAACCGTTCGTTCTCTGAGATCTCAGGTTTGACTCTTGATGTTTGTGGTCAACACCGGTCAGTGACATCGTGACCCTATGATAAACGAGGTGACACAAACTTGTTAACATCTTGTTTAAACAGTGTTCAGCTGTTTGTTTCAAAGACTGTTTCAAAAACTGAGGTTGTTGTTGTTGTTCAACCATCTTTAGTTAACTGGTCACTGTGACTTGGGGTATGGGGCGATAAGAAACTTTGATCAGGCAATAAGCAGACAGCAGACGACTTTCCTCTCGTCTCTTGTTCTCTACCTGGTTACATACCCGTGATGTTGTTGTACAGTGGGTTGTGACCTTGACATTGGTTCCCTTACGTCCTAGAGAAGTCAGGTTGCTGGTAAAAGAAAGTTGAGTCACAGCCCCTAGAGTAGGGGTGGTGGGTGAGTGGGCGGGTGGGTAGTATTTTGTCATGGAATTTGACGTTCGTTATAACCTGTTTAATGTGACAGTCGATATAACCTGTGACATTTGAAAGAGCCGGTTAACTTCGACTTTTGTATAGAATTATTTATTTATTTTTAACAAACAGGCCAGGACTAGTTATATATTATGAAATAATCCCTGGACTCTCTGACCATGATATTGTTAGGGTAGCCTACACAATAACGACTATGACTATAATATTTCAGACACCTCAAAGACTGGTTTATCTATGGAATAAATGTTGTACAACAAACTTCAAACAAACAAAAATCCTAAGTAAGTACAACACAAATAGCCAAGTAGAGGATATATGGAAATATATACAGACAAATCTGACAGTTGATAATGGATGAGAATGTTCCAACAAACAAATGTTAGGAAATACTGGTTCAATACTAAATTAAAGAAACTTTATTAATAAACAAAAAAAAAGATAATTATTTATTTTTTAAATTAAGGCTACCAATGTAAAAAGAATACAAAAAATACTTTAAAATTAAACACTTGGCACAATAAATTAGCAGAAATTGCTAAAACAAAAATGTAAAAGATGAACGCTCTAAAAAAAACATAAAATTTATGGTCTTATGTTAAGTCTTAAAATGGAAGCCACGGGTATAGCCTCGCTAAAAAGCCAATAAAATAAAACCTATAATGATGAGACCAAAGCTATCATCCTCAACACGTTTTTTGCATCAGCATTTTCAGCCTCAGGTCACAAGGACGTCTTTAAAAAAACTCAATTAAAATATAAGAAATAGGTAACATAACTATCGAAGAAAAAAAGCATGCATAAACTTCTAACAAATTAGAAACAACGTTTCTGGTCTGGATACTTTTCCATATAGAACAAGACTATGAACTGTTATAACTCCTTGAACTACTTTTGCATGCCTCTCTAAAACCGAGGTAAAGTTCCACAGGATTCAACACTAGCTAAATTGACACCCCCACACAGACCCTGTAATGTAGAGACCTGTTTCACTTACTAGTGTTACTTGTAAATTATTAGATTGCACAATGTATTGATGTTTTTGGCGTGGAGACACTGCTGGATGTTCCTACTTGGTGTGGAGACACTGCTGGATGTTCCTACTTGGTGTGGAGACACTGCTGGATGTACCTACTTGGTGTGGAGACACTGCTGGATGTACATACTTGGTGTGGAGACACTGCTGGATGTATCTACTTGGTGTGGAGACACTGCTGGATGTATCTACTTGGTGTGGAGACACTGCTGGATGTATCTACTTGGTGTGGAGACACTGCTGGATGTACCTACTTGGTGTGGAGACACTGCTGGATGTACCTACTTGGTGTGGAGACACTGCTGGATGTACCTACTTGGTGTGGAGACACTGCTGGATGTACCTACTTGGTGTGGAGACACTGCTGGATGTACCTACTTGGTGTGGAGACACTGCTGGATGTATCTACTTGGTGTGGAGACACTGCTGGATGTACCTACTTGGTGTGGAGACACTGCTGGATGTACCTACTTGGTGTGGAGACACTGCTGGATGTACCTACTTGGTGTGGAGACTCTGCTGGATGTACCTACTTGGTGTGGAGACACTGCTGGATGTACCTACTTGGTGTGGAGACACTGCTGGATGTACCTACTTGGTGTGGAGACACTGCTGGATGTACCTACTTGGTGTGGAGACACTGCTGGATGTACCTACTTGGTGTGGAGACACTGCTGGATGTACCTACTTGGTGTGGAGACACTGCTGGATGTATCTACTTGGTGTGGAGACACTGCTGGATGTATCTACTTGGTGTGGAGACACTGCTGGATGTATCTACTTGGTGTGGAGACACTGCTGGATGTACCTACTTGGTGTGGAGACACTGCTGGATGTATCTACTTGGTGTGGAGACACTGCTGGATGTATCTACTTGGTGTGGAGACACTGCTGGATGTATCTACTTGGTGTGGAGACACTGCTGGATGTACCTACTTGGTGTGGAGACACTGCTGGATGTACCTACTTGGTGTGGAGACACTGCTGGATGTACCTACTTGGTGTGGAGACACTGCTGGATGTACCTACTTGGTGTGGAGACACTGCTGGATGTACCTACTTGGTGTGGAGACACTGCTGGATGTACCTACTTGGTGTGGAGACACTGCTGGATGTATCTACTTGGTGTGGAGACACTGCTGGATGTATCTACTTGGTGTGGAGACACTGCTGGATGTATCTACTTGGTGTGGAGACACTGCTGGATGTACCTACTTGGTGTGGAGACACTGCTGGATGTATCTACTTGGTGTGGAGACACTGCTGGATGTATCTACTTGGTGTGGAGACACTGCTGGATGTATCTACTTGGTGTGGAGACACTGCTGGATGTACCTACTTGGTGTGGAGACACTGCTGGATGTACCTACTTGGTGTGGAGACACTGCTGGATGTACCTACTTGGTGTGGAGACACTGCTGGATGTACCTACTTGGTGTGGAGACACTGCTGGATGTACCTACTTGGTGTGGAGACACTGCTGGATGTACCTACTTGGTGTGGAGACACTGCTGGATGTACCTACTTGGTGTGGAGACACTGCTGGATGTATCTACTTGGTGTGGAGACACTGCTGGATGTATCTAATTGGTGTGGAGACACTGCTGGATGTATCTACTTGGTGTGGAGACACTGCTGGATGTATCTACTTGGTGTGGAGACACTGCTGGATGTATCTACTTGGTGTGGAGACACTGATGGATGTATCTACTTGGTGTGGAGACACTGCTGGATGTATCTACTTGGTGTGGAGACACTGCTGGATGTATCTACTTGGTGTGGAGACACTGCTGGATGTATCTACTTGGTGTGGAGACACTGCTGGATTATCTACTTGGTGTGGAGACACTGCTGGATGTATCTACTTGGTGTGGAGACACTGCTGGATGTATCTACTTGGTGTAGAGACACTGCTGGATGTATCTACTTGGTGTGGAGACACTGCTGGATGTATCTACTTGGCGTGGAGACACTGCTGGATGTATCTACTTGGTGTGGAGACACTGCTGAATGTATATACTTGGTGTGGAGACACTGCTGGATGTATCTACTTGGTGTGGAGACACTGCTGGATGTATCTACTTGGTGTGGAGACACTGCTGGATGTATCTACTTGGTGTGGAGACACTGCTGGATGTATCTACTTGGTGTGGAGACACTGCTGGATGTATCTACTTGGTGTGGAGACACTGCTGGATGTATCTACTTGGTGTGGAGACACTGCTGGATGTATCTACTTGGTGTGGAGACACTGCTGGATGTATCTACTTGGTGTGGAGACACTGCTGGATGTATCTACTTGGTGTGGAGACACTGTTGGATGTATCTACTTGGTGTGGAGACACTGCTGGATGTACCTACTTGCTAAACAAGCTTTTCTTTAGGGCCCCCGCCTTCTTGGGGGCCCCCGGATTTTTTTTAATATTTGGCACTGAGATAGAATATCTGGACTTCAAAAGAACCCATATATCTCAAATAGCTTAGGGCCCTATCAATTCTAAATCCAGGCCTGCGTGGAGAGAGGAAAGATCTGAAAAGGGGCTTTTTGTAAATATATGAGTCTGTTCGTGACTGTATGTGTACATTTATGTGTGCTCATATTTGTTTACATTTATATGTGCTCATGTTTGTGTTCATGTATGTGTGCTCATATATGTGTCAGGACAGGTGTAACATTTGAAAAGTTGTATGATTGTGGGGGAAAGGGGCGATTAGGAAATCACGGGGAACAATTTGAAGATGGTTAAAATGAACATTTTAAACAAGCCAGATTTATCTTTGGTCTTTCAAAACCAGATTTATCTTTGGTCTTTCAAAACCAGATTTATCTTTGGTCCTTCAAGACCAGATTGATTTCTTTTTACATAAGGCATCATCTGCTAAGTGACCCACGACGCCTATACTAATCAAAATGGAATTTTCAATATTATTTTTTTTTAAACAGCGAGAATAGTTGTCTATTTATATTTTGTTTAAATTAAGTATAATAATGAATTTAATTCGATGATTTAATTACATGATATCAAAGATCATCAAAATTCGCTGGTCAGTTTGTTCTTAACGTCTACATCTTATCATTCTAAACATTTAATTAATTTATTTATGTATTTCTATTTAAACGAAGAAGTGTAGAAAATCCAATCACGCTGTGACATTAGACAAAAATAAATAGAACTAAAACTAGAAAGGGTATGAATGATACATTATACCACACCAGAATTGTCACACTAGCGTAGGAATGATACATACCACACTAGAATTGTCACATTAGGGTATGAGTGATACATACTACACCAGAATTGTCACATTAGGGTATGAGTGATACATAACACACCAGAACTGTCACATTAGGGTATGAGTGATACATACCACACTACAATTGTCACATTAGGGTATGAGTGATACATACCACACCTGAATTGTCACACTAGGGTATGAATAATACATACCACACCAGAATTGTCACATTAGGGTATGAGTGATACATAACACACCAGAACTGTCACATTAGGGTATGAGTGATACATACCACACTAGAATTGTCACATTAGGGTATGAGTGATACATACCACACCAGAATTGTCACACTAGGGTATGAATAATACATACCACACTAGAACTGTCACATTAGGGTATGAGTGATACATACCACACAAGAATTGTGTGAGCAACTTTTCATTAAACAAGTTATGTGCCGAGGAATAAGTCTGTAAATCTTGTAATTGACCAGGAATGCTGGCTACATCTAGGCGAGCAGAGAATAGATTTCGTGTCGATGGATTTTAATTGTTTCCATGACGGTTCGACCCCTAAACAACAGTTTATTTTAATTTTATTGTTTTAATTTTTTTTCTTTAATTAAATTTCATATTAGAATATATTTAAAGTATGTTCATTCGTCCGTCGATTCGTCGAGGACCACTCTAGTCATCCGAGTGTTGCTGGGACTGGCTCTGTTTGTGCGTGCGCAGATGGCTGATGAGGCCGATCCTTGCACGGAAGGTTCGGGAACAGAAGGGACAAGGGACGAGTGGGACATCTCCAGGAGGGTGGACAGCACGGGCCTTTCGGGCTTGCCTCTTCTTTTCTGCGGTGGTGATCCGGTTTGCCTCCCATGGCTTGGCACCTTCGTGGCTGGAAGAGCGCGCGCCATGTGGATCGGTCCATTGTAGCTGTTCCCACGTGTCTGGGTTGATGGTAAACGCTTTCAGTGAGGCTTTCAGTGTGTCTTTGAAGCGTTTCTTTTGTCCACCGTGGCACCGCTGGCCATGCTGGAGCTCGCCATAGAAGATTCTCTTTGGCAGTCTCTCGTCTGGCATTCGGACCACGTGCCCTGCCCAGCGAAGCTGGGACTGAATCAGGAGTGTGAAGATGCTGGGGAGACCTGCCTTGGTCAGTGCTACTGTGTCTGGAATTTTGTCCTTTCACTTTATGACGAGGATCTTCCTGAGGCTTGTTGTATGAAATTTGTTAAGCTTTCTAGCATGGCGCTGATATACTGTCCAAGTTTCACAAGCATATAGCAGTGTGGGGAGCACCACTGCCCTGTACACTTTCAGCTTGGTCTGGATGATAATGCCTCTTCTGTTCCAGACATTTGGGTACAACCTGCCAAAAGTGGAGCTGACTCTGGCAATTCTGACGTTCACTTCGTCATCGATGGTGACATTTTGAGACAGTGTGCTGCCTAGGTATGTGAACCGGTGCACTGTGTTGAGCCTCTGGCCGTTGACGGTGATGTTGGGCTCTACGTAGGGCCTTCTAGGCGCGGGCTGTTCCCTCCTTCTTTTAGACATCAGCTGGTATGGCGTCAGAACCATGTGCTTTGCCACCACTGGAGAGAAGATATATTGCTTTCTGGGTCTCGAGCAAGGTTGGGGGGGGGGTCATCCATGCTTTGTTTAAAGTATAGAACAGTATGAAACACTTATTTTAAAGTTGTATCCATGTAATGAAGGTTGAAACAGTAAAGTATTTCTACTGACAACCAGTTAACATTTAATGTGCATTCAGATTGTGACAGATATGCCATAGCTCTGAGGTAAGACAAGACGTTGATGCGGGTGTTTGTTTGTAATGCTCCTCCTCCACCACTTTTTAATTTCTTTCCCATAACTCAGCCCAGCACGTGGTCTCCAGTGGTGGTCACCTAGTCTTCCACTCGTATTAAAATGTGACATTGGCAGCGTCCCGTCCCTGGTCTCGCTAGACACCCAATTATATTTTTAACCATGGTCTTGTCAAAGCTATGCTTATAGTTGACTGTTTTATTTTTTATACTTTAAAGGACATGTAATTTATTTTTTAATTGTTCCTTTATTTATTCTTATTTGTTTCCTTACGTCCATTGTTGAAAGATCCATAGGTCGAACGGTCCATAGGTCGAGCCATCCATAGGTCGAACGATCCATAGGTCGAACCATCCATAGGTCGAACGATCCATAAGTCGAACTGACCGGGGTCGATACGTTGTGAGGTCGAAATGTCTTGCTATCTTTTTCAGCTCAGTGAAGTAACGCGGGAACTAGCGGGAACTAGCGGGAACTTGTCCTCATGGATTCGATACCCCTTGTTATTTCCTCTTTCAAATGTTCATTTATTTCACATTTAGATTCACCTACCTCTTCTACCCCACTGCAGAGTTTCTAACATGGTCGTGTTTTCAAGATTTATTTTTCTTTGACAGTTTTTTGTCTTAGATATAAAAAAATGACTCGAGATTATCGAGAAATACGATAATAACCGTTTCTTTTCCTTGAATTTTCTAGTTAAAAATTAATTTTATCTTTTAATTCAAAGACACGATTCTTAATTTTTTAACATTAAGACACCTTTAAAAGTTAAATTTGTATTAAAGTGAACATTTTTTTATTGTACTGTATAAGTTGGTGAACACGAAGAAAACCCGTCGTAGGGGGTCGCGACCCATAGGTTGGGAACCCGCGTGTCATCAATGAGTAAGATTACCACCGGATGTGGCAGACAAACATGCGCCTTGGCTACACGGGAATTCTACACTGGGCTGTCCGTGTAGATATCTACAGTTAGAAATAATTACATTTGCACTGTGTGATATAAAGTTGTGCGTATTTGTTTAAATTTTTTATATAATATCTTTTTTTCCTTATATTTGAAATATTTGTGTTTATTGTAAGTCTAAGCATTTTGTAAACACCAATTTCATACAGATGAATTGGATAGAGACTAGAACACTCCTTTAAAGATTTACATGTTGGTATATAGTTGGTAGATACCAGCAGTGTCACTGTGGCTGTGTGGGCAGAACAACCTCAAGATCAGAGAGAGACATAAAAACAAATCATACATCGCATGGATGTAACGTTGTGGGACATTTGATGGGACATTTCATGGGATATGTGATGGGATATTTGATGGGACATTTGATGGGACATTTCATGGGACATTTGATGGGACCTTTGATGGGATATGCGATGGGATATATGGCAGTTTATGTGATGGGACATGTGACATGATAGGTCATGCTATGTGTGCAGTGATTTGTGTCTGGATGTATGGCATGTTATGTGTCTATGAGACACTGCTCTTTCCCAAACTATCTTTTCTCTTTTTTCGTTTACTTTTATAGCTATTTTAACTCTATCTTCGTTAACTTTCATAGCTATTTTAACTCTATTTTCGTTAACTTTCATAGCTGTTTTAAGTCTATTTTTTTTAATTTATAGTTTTTTAAAACTTTATTTTTAGTTACCTTTTCTCTATTTTTCCTCACCAGCGAGTTTCTGCAGTTTGGAGCAGAGGTGGGATCCAGCCTCGTTTTGATATGGAAACCATTTGGTTGCAAAGGTCAAGCCCTGATGTCCCCTGGGGATTTCGGCTGGTTGGAGGCAGGGAGTTCAACGTGCCTCTATCAGTTCAAAGGGTGAGTCCATTCTAAACTTTGATTAAGGTTGTAAGGGTGAGTCCATTCTAAACTTTGATTAAGGTTGTAAGGGTGAGTCCATTCTAAACTTTGATTAAGGTTGTAAGGGTGAGTCCATTCTAAACTTTGATTAAGGTTGTAAGGGTGAGTCCATTCTAAACTTTGATTAAGGTTGTAAGGGTGAGTCCATTCTAAACTTTGATTAAGGTTGTAAGGGTGAGTCCATTCTAAACTTTGATTAAGGTTGTAAGGGTGAGTCCATTCTAAACTTTGATTAAGGTTGTAAGGGTGAGTCCATTCTAAACTTTGATTAGGGTTGTAAGGGTGAGTCCATTCTAAACTTTGATTAAGGTTGTAAGGGTGAGTCCATTTTAAACTTTGATTAAGGTTGTAAGGGTGAGTCCATTCTAAACTTTGATTAAGGTTGTAAGGGTGAGTCCATTCTAAACGTTGATTGTGGTCCATTAAGATTTGGGTGTAACAGGATGAGTCCATTTGAAAATCTTGATTTCATTTGAAGAGTTTTCTAAAAAGTTAACAGTTTCCTAACTGCTATCTGAACATTTTCAAATTAGGTAAGAAGAAAACAAATCATTGGGTGACGACTTGAGACATTTTAAATTCTTCTCTTTGTGAGACACAATCTGATAAGAGTGACATTATTTAGGCTGCTAGGAAAACATATAAGAGTTTTCTTTTTCAATATGACCTCTACAATTAAATCAAAATTTTAGTCCATTGTTTTAATATGTTTTAAACATGGTTTCCGAAAGATGGTATAGGTTCCTATAGATAGTATAGTTTCCTATAGATAGTATAGTTATCTATAGATAGTATAGTTACCTATAGCTAGTTTAGTTACCTACATATATTCCAATACCCTATAATATATCGTTACGGGGATGGGGGGATCAATGGCATAACTTTTAGCTCACAGTTTTTGTTGTTACCTTCTAAAAGTTGTGAGAATCACTGAACGCCTGTATTTTTATTTCAATTATTTGTTGAATGTGATCCTGCATTGATGTGTTTGTTTCTGTGATACATGTTTCAATCATATGCTTATAAAACTTGAGAATTGTGATTCATACCATCCTTTAACAACGGTTCTATACTTGTTGGGTGATAATCGTATCGCTATCTTCTAGACACGGTAATTGGTAGAGATATTACGAGAGGGGTACCTCATTAACAGCTAATGTTATGCTCGGCTATCTCTCATGCCTAGAGTCATTATTGGGGTCAGTGCTTTAGTTACATCACACGGTTCCGGAAACATTGTTCTGAACATCGTCTCATGAAAACATCAAATCTTTGATGTTTAACATCTTCTGTTCATTCATTGGTCAGTTTTATTCAACCATTTTGATGTTATCGGCAGTATCTTTAAAAATATTCACAAATTCCTGTGATGTTTAGATTTGTGTTCAGTTTGATGTTTATTCCATATGAAAGTATGCAACTCAACAATTTTTTTCAAAAAATTAAACAGCTAAACGGTAAAAAACGTGGCTTTAATTTACGATCTGGAACAAATATTTCATGACAAGAAAATACGATTCGAAATTCTTTAAGGCACCAACATCATCCTCAACAGATGTTATTAGAAAATATTATTCCAAGAATTATTTAAGCTATGGCTACAGCCTCATGTCCATAATTCAGTGGACTGTTGGCCAAACAAATGTAGGCCATACGTCCCTTCAGGTCTGTTTACTAGAGACCAATAGCCAAGAACATTAGAGCGTGTCTTATCAGATGCTCTCGCTGTGGATGAGATCGACTTTCCTGGAGGGGGAGGTGGTTGCTGTGAGCTGGACAGATAACTTCCATGTTATCATATCGTCTGCCCGATGTTGGTTACACGGCATGGCGCTTCTCCTCTTTCATCTTCAAAATCACTTTCTCTCACTCTCTCTCTCTCTCTCGTCCTTCCACTATACAGCATACCTTTATTATACACCCATATCTTCACGATACAGCATACCTTTATTATACACCCATCCCTCCACTATACACCCATCCCTCCACTATACACCCATCCCTCCACTATACACCCATCCCTCCACTATACACCCATCCCTCCACTATACACCCATCCCTCCGCTATACACCCAAACCTCCACTATACACCCATCCCTCCGCTATACACCCATCCCTCCACTATACACCCATCCCTTCACTATACACCCATCCCTCCACTATACACCCAAACCTCCACTATACACCCATCCCTCCACTATACACACATCCCTCCACTATACACCCATCCCTCCACTATACACCCATCCCTCCACTATACACCCATCCTCCACTATACACCCATCCCTCCACTATACACCCATCCCTCCACTATACACCCATCCCTCCACTATACACCCATCCCTCCACTATACACCCATCCCTCCACTATACACCCATCCCTCCACTATACACCCATCTCTCCACTATACACCCATCCCTCCACTATACACCCATCCCTCCACTATACACCCATCCCTCCACTATACACCCATCCCTCAACTGTACACCCACCACATAGCTATCCTGTAGAAGTGAGCCCAGCAGGCCATCCACGCACCACACCTAGAGCTAAACTTCAAGAACTGATTGGGGAAAAGTTCAGCGTCCAGAAATAAAATAAACAAACAAACACATGGATGACGAAGTGTGAAGGGATCTAATTATAGAGACGGGCCTCAACTTACAATCACAACGACGACTAACGGGTATCAAGATAAACTTTAAACTATCATGGGAACGACAGACCTAAAAATAACTATCACGAAGATAGACCCTAACGGTGTAACTATCCTAATGACTGATCTTACAATCACTATCCTCACATTCCTTCTCTGACTACGGCCCCCATACTCAAGACAACAATATACCTGCTGTAACAGGTCACGTGCAAGAAACAAAACTACTCTCAACTCTGAAGCCAGTGTCCTCAAACTATGCGTTTAAAGCCCACAACTTAGTATAAATACTCAATTTTTAGTCCTATTTATAACCGTCAATGAAATTAACAAAATGTGTTCAATATGCACTGCAAAGAGTAAGATATTACATACAATCAATTTGTGAATATATTGATTGGCATGCAGTAAATACGCAGTTTCAAATGACGTCATATTTTGATATTTCGCTTTGGCCAAAGCGAATTAATCTCGAAAGCAATATGTTGTGCCGTTGAGCTGATGTTGTTTAAAGTCGTTCATAAATAAACTACACTGATGGCGTGTACAGTAATCGTCTTTGAGAATCCTCCAAAAACTGTCGTCTGCCCAAATTTAACGGAAGATTCCCCCCGTACTCAACCAGGGCCTGTTGGGCGCAGATTAGATGAGACAAGTGTCTTTTCCGTCCCAGAAGAGTTAAGAGTGCAGGACACTTGAGGTCACACAAAACCAGGAGCAGCTCAGCTGTAAGAAATGCCACAAGTGGACAGCTATGACCACGCTCTCTGCGGCCTGCTTGTACTCACTAACTTAACTCCCTTGGCCTGGCTATTTTAAGACTTGGACATTTTATAGGAGTGTTTGAACTTTCAAATAAATGTACCGCCTACAGGAATCTGTCACCATAAAATAATGTAAGGACGCTTTTTTAAACAAATACAGTCTTTGATTTACAAACAGTCTGTATTACTTTCTTAACTGTTGGAATAGACTGCAGAGAACATATTTCTAACTTGGAAATTACTGTCAGAATAGTACACATTAGAAGTGTTGGAGCAAAGAGAAACTTCCTAACTTGGAAATTACTTAACGACATAAAAGTACACATTGTTGACTGAAATCTTGTGGTCTGTTGTACAGGTAAGAGAAAAACTTTTATGTACATAAACATAACAGTAATACGTATAAAATAAAGTTATATGAAAACTGCCAATTATGTTTGATTCAAGAGTCCTGTCTTGATGTTCTTAAAATAGATAACCCGGAAGTACTGGGTCAAAATAAGTGGAAGAAGTATAAGAAACTTTGGAAATTAGTTTATGTCCAAACGAATTCAAACGATGTTTTATGTTTATTATTGGGTAATTAAAATTATGATTATTTATAATTCTCTGCGGATCAAACTTCTCTTTCTTTTTTTTTAAATTCTCAAACATCTAACTTGTGGCATGATGTAACAATATGTGGATAATTTTAAAAATAGAATTGTTGGTTTGGGGGGGGGGTTGCCCCAGACGTTATTGTTATCATATGCCCGACTTTTTTTTTGGGGGGGGGCTCCTGTTTGTTTTTATAGACTTCGACATTCGGGCATTTCGGACATGTCAATGTTTGACAAGGAAACCCAATTTAGACAAAAAGTCAATTTTTTTTGGTCCATTTGAGTCTACTTGCAACAGAGCAGATCTGAAATTTTGCAGGTGGCTAATGAAAAACTGATATGAAAAACTGATGTGAAAAACTGATATGAAAAACTGATGTGAAATACTGATATAAAATACTGATATAAAATACTGATATAAAATACTGATATAAAATACTGATATAAAATACTGCTATAAAATACTGATATAAAATACTGATATAAAATACTGATCCTTCCAAAGAATGTCTGGAGCAGCCACTCGCTAATCACATTCTTATTGACCTTTGATTACCCTTTATTACCTGGACAGACAGAATGACAAATGTCTTCCATACCTTACATACATGTGTACAGACAATGAATAACGAGAGAGTCAAGCTTGGACAAAATTTCCTTCAATTACTTGCTGATATTTTAATTTGTACTTGACCGAATGGTGAATTGAACAATGTGTAGAAGAAAAACTTATAAACGGAACTCTTTTTATTGTTGTTGCAAACTGGTTAGGGTATTTTATCATCTCATTTTTAATGTGTAAATTTGACTCCTTTTTAAATCCTTTATATTAACTCGTGGTGTCTGCGGCGGACCTTGCTTGCTTGCTTGCTTGCTTGCTTGTCGCCAAAACTTTTGATCGATTTTTAACCCACTTGCTCGCAAGATAGCGAGCTGAAATTTTGCAGGCAGTTTCGTACCGATGATAAAAACAATGTATCAAAATTTCAGATCGATCGCATGTACCGTAATTAAATTATTGATTTTTTAGATTATTTTTATTTTATTCCTATGTATCATGCTATTTTTTGAGATAGAGCGTCGCGGTGCGTATTATATTGAACAACCTTTCTGTCGCGCAACAAGGTGCGTATTTTATTGACAGCTCTTTTTATAAACATATTCCTGATCGGTGCGTATTATATTAAACATGTTTTACGACACAACTTCAATTTTGTATTTCTGGATGGTCTGGCGCTGCGTATTATAATGAACATTCTTTTAGTTACTTCTCGTACATAAAGGATTTATAGTCAAAAACTTGGTTTTTTACGGGTTTTTCTTATTAAATCCTTTATATTAACTCGTGGTGTCTGCGGCGGACCTTGCTTGCTTGCTTGCTTGCTTGCTTGTCGCCAAAACTTTTGATCGATTTTTAACCCACTTGCTCGCAAGATAGCGAGCTGAAATTTTGCAGGCAGTTTCGTACCGATGATAAAAACAATGTATCAAAATTTCAGATCGATCGCATGTACCGTAATTAAATTATTGATTTTTTAGATTATTTTTTTTATTCCTATGTATCATGCTATTTTTTGAGATAGAGCGTCGCGGTGCGTATTATATTGAACAACCTTTCTGTCGCGCAACAAGGTGCGTATTTTATTGACAGCTCTTTTTATAAACATATTCCTGATCGGTGCGTATTATATTAAACATGTTTTACGACACAACTTCAATTTTGTATTTCTGGATGGTCTGGCGCTGCGTATTATAATGAACATTCTTTTAGTTACTTCTCGTACATAAAGGATTTATAGTCAAAAACTTGGTTTTTTACGGGTTTTTCTTATTAAATCCTTTATATTAACTCGTGGTGTCTGCGGCGGACCTTGCTTGCTTGCTTGCTTGCTTGCTTGTCGCCAAAACTTTTGATCGATTTTTAACCCACTTGCTCGCAAGATAGCGAGCTGAAATTTTGCAGGCAGTTTCGTACCGATGATAAAAACAATGTATCAAAATTTCAGATCGATCGCATGTACCGTAATTAAATTATTGATTTTTTAGATTATTTTATTTATTCCTATGTATCATGCTATTTTTTGAGATAGAGCGTCGCGGTGCGTATTATATTGAACAACCTTTCTGTCGCGCAATAAGGTGCGTATTTTATTGACAGCTCTTTTTATAAACATATTCCTGATCGGTGCGCATTATATTAAACACGTTTTACGACACAACTGCAATTTTGTATTTCTGGATGGTCTGGCGCTGCGTATTATAATGAACATTCTTTTAATTACTTCTCGTACATAAAGGATTTATAGTCAAAACTTGGTTTTTTTACGGGTTGTTTTTATTTAAATCCTTTATATTAACTCGTGGTGTCTGCGGCGGACCTTGCTTGCTTGCTTGCTTGTCGCCAAAACTTTTGATCGATTTTTAACCCACTTGCTCGCAAGATAGCGAGCTGAAATTTTGCAGGCAGTTTTGTACCGATGATAAAAACAACGTATCAAAATTTCAGATCGATCGCATGTACCGTAATTAAATTATTGATTTTTTAGATTATTTTATTTATTCCTATGTATCATGCTATTTTTTGAGATAGAGCGTCGCGGTGCGTATTATATTGAACAACCTTTCTGTCGCGCAATAAGGTGCGTATTTTATTGACAGCTCTTTTTATAAACATATTCCTGATCGGTGCGCATTATATTAAACACGTTTTACGACACAACTGAAATTTTGTATTTCTGGATGGTCTGGCGCTGCGTATTATAATGAACATTCTTTTAGTTACTTCTCGTACATAAAGGATTTATAGTCAAAAACTTGGTTTTTTACGGGTTGTTTTTATTTAAAGAATAATTTCTTTAATAATTTAGATCATTTCTTTAATAATTTAGATCATTTATTTAATAATTTAGATCATTTCTTTAATAAGCTGGATAATGTCTTTAACAAATTGGATTTCTACTTACTTTAACACGTTCAATATTATTAACCCAAGTGGTACCTTCTACATACATGTTTGACTTAGTTGACAAATTGATCCGTCTTAGGGGCCGTCCATAAAGTACGTCACGCTATTTTTGACCATTTTTACCCCCCCCCTCCCCCCTGTCACAGACTGTCACAAATATCGGACCCCACACCTAAAGTACGTCACGCTTTCGAACAAAAAAATGTGTTTCTACTAACAGAATAATCAAAATTTAATAGAAAATACCGTTAGTCACACATGGATGGACCCCCCTTCCCCCTGTCACAAACTGTCACACTTTCTTACACCTCCTCCCCCCCCCTCTGGAGCGTGACGTACTTTATGGACGGCCTCTTATGTAGATCATTGTAACAACTTGCTGCCCCATTCCCCGAAGTCAACATAAAAAATTGACACACACATACAAATGCACACACACACAAACAACTTTTGAAATTGTTTGATTTGACCAGTGACGATATTTGGTGAGAAAATATTTTGTACGCCTTTAGGTAAATACAAGTAGTTCCTTTTTAAACAACACCTGTGGCAGCAGCAGCAGCACTGCTCTATACCAACATCAACATTATCAGCCACACCAAGAGCAACATTATCAGCCACACCAACAGCAACATTATCAGCAACATCAACATTATCAGCCACACCAACAGCAACATTATCAGCAACATCAACATTATCAGCCACACCAACATCAACATTATCAGCCACACCAACATCAACATTATCAGCAACATCAACATTATCAGCCACACCAACATCAACATTATCAGCCACATCAACAGCAACATTATCAGCATAACTTGGTTGGCTTATTTTAACCCGCATGTTTCCTGTAACTATTGCTCACACCATCGTTGTTACACACCATCTCTATAAAACACCATCGCTGTAATACACCGTCTTTCTAACACACCGTCAAAGTATTACAATGGTTTTCCAAACCTGACAGATGTCAAAGTTGAATCTCCAGTGCTGCCAACTGTCAATGACCGTCCAAACAACTTTCACAAACAACAAACCAACGAGCAGACCCACTGACCTAGCTGTGTTGTAACAAGAGCAATGTGCAGCTATCTGTTTTCTTCTTATCACCACTATTGCCCTCCTCTTCCAGCCCACCTCCAGCTGTAAAGAGACTTCCCTTGCGTTTAGTTATCGTTGCCTAGGTAACGGGGGCCAACAGCATCTTGGCCACCTCCCCAAACCAATCTTCCTCAGGGGAGACAACTTGTTGGCTCTTACCTTACATTCTCAGCACTTCACAACACAAGTTACACAACTCCGTGCTGACTTGATCATCTAGGTCTGGATTAGACGGACACCTATTGCCTACAGACAGGAATAGTATTCTACGGGGCAACTACTGCCTACAGACAGGAATAGTAACAAACGGGGCAACTACTGCCTACAGATAGGAATAGTAACAAACGGGGCAGCTACTGGCTACAGATAGGAATAGTAACAAACGGGGCAAATACTGCCTACAGATATGCATAGTACCCAACGGGCAAACTACTGCCTACAGACAGGAATAGTAACAAACGGGGCAAATACTGCCTACAGATAGGAATAGTAACAAACGGGGCAACCATTGCCTACAGATAAGAATAGTATTCTACGGGGCATCTACTGCCTACAGACATGAATAGTAACAAACGGGGCAACTACTGCCTACAGATATGCATAGTACCCAACGGGGCAACTACTGCCTACAGATATGCATAGTACCCAACGGGGCAACTACTGCCTACAGACATTAATCGTAACAAACGGGGCAACTACTGCCTACAGATAGGAATAGTACCCAATGGGGCAGCTGCTTCCCACTGATAGCAATAGTACCCTAAGGGGCAACTACCTCCTACTGATAGGAGTAATACCCTAGGTAGGGGCGGGACATTTCTATTTGTTGGATGGTAGGGGACATTGGATGGTAGGGGACATTTAGAAATGTAAAGATTAAAATACATTTAACAAAACGTTTAACCGGAAATTAAACATTTCAACCAAATACTCGGTGAAGGTCATCTTAAGGAATTTGAAGGTCATATGGAAGACGATCTACGTTTGAAGTGAAAGTTAACAAAATAATAAATTCAAGTTTCACCGAAAAGTGCAAGGTGTGCAGATGTGGCGCTGGTTAAGTCTGTATTACAACAGACAATCAACAAAGGTCCTCAATATGGGCTTCACTAACCACCGTCGTGCTATGAATGGTTTCAGGTCGTCCACTACTTTAGTGGCACACGGAACAGTATATTAAGATGTATCCAATCCGGCTATTATCCAGTTCAGTATCCAGTGGCCACAGTTATATGACCTCGATCATTGGATCAAGTTTGTGGAAGTTAACAACGACAACGGCGGGTATTTTTATTAATTTTATATGAAAATATGAGAACCATCGATCACGTCACCAAATCATCAAGTGTACCAGTGGCTTAAGAAATGAAGTTACTAGAGTAGATAGAAGAATTAATCTATTATAGTAGACAGAGAAGTACAGCTATTATAGTAGAAAGAGAAGTACAGCTATTATAATAGAGGGAGAAGTGTAAGGCATCATGTCGTCGTGAGTTTTTTTCAAAAACTTGCGCACATGTGCAGAATTGGATACTGCTGTCTGCACTTCTGGATATGAGAATTGGATACTGCTGTCTGCACTTCTGGATATGAGAATTGGATACTGCTGTCTGCACTTCTGGATATGAGAATTGGATACTGCTGTCTGCACTTCTGGATATGAGAATTGGATACTGCTGTCTGCACTTCTGGATATGAGAATTGGATACTGCTGTCTGCACTTCTGGATATGAGAATTGGATACTACTGTCTGCACTTCTGGATATGAGCAAACATTCTTTCAAAATAAAAACACAAGTCGTTAATATTGCTGTCTTATTTCGTACTAGTAGAAGACAAGGACACTACCAAATTGTTTTATTTACTTTTCATGAGGAATGAATTAAATCTTCTGTCTTTTCTAACTTTTCTTGAACTAAAGGTTGATAACTTTTTTAACATTTACATTATGTTCAGAATCGCTTAAGTCCCTTAATTTTTTTGTTTTTAAACAAAAATTAATTTTTATTTTATTTATTTATTTATTTATTTATTTATTTTTTTATTTATCTGATAAATGTATGTCAACTGTCTCCAATGTCATCAGTTTTATTTTAACCTCCTCCAAAACTCTGTTTAGTTTGACAAAATCCTTTCAGCATCATAAAGCAAAAATATATTGGTTAAAAGAGGGATGAACGGGTGTGGACCAACACGTCTGACCAATGAATACCAACTGTAACAATGACATTTGAAAACAATATTGCTGTCATGTAAAGATGTCATTTACTGTGTCAAGTGATGTGATATGTCAAGATGGCATGTACCATTTCAAAATTTCAACTGATGTAACAATATTTTAGGACATAATTCAACTAAGTCCAACCAGCTCTAATATATTATTTACAGACTGTTTTGAATATTAAGATTATTGATTGAATATATTGATTTATCGCCAGTATAAGACAACTTATCAACTCATGGCTGCCATACAAGAACACATGCTACATATTTTTCTCGTAAATCATCTGGGCCTGAGGTTATGGCAAGCAATAGCCATGACGTCATAGATAATTGGTGTCTATCTGACAGGCAACATGCTGCCTTCATTTAATATCGGTTAATTACAAGTTTTAGCCAACTAGCCAACAGGACACATCACAGTCACGGTGTTTAAGTCATTTGTAGTCTAATAGGACACATCATAAGCACGGTGTTTAAGTCATTTGTAGTCTAATAGGACACATCATAGTCACGGTGTTTACGTCATTTGTAGTCTAATAGGACACATCATAGTCACGGTGTTAAAGTCATTTGTAGTCTAATAGGACACATCACAGTCACGGTGTTTAAGTCATTTGTAGTCTAATAGGACACATTACAGTCACGGTGTTTAAGTCATTTGTAGTCTAATAGGACACATCACAGTCACGGTGTTTAAGTCATTTGTAGTCTAATAGGACACATCACAGTCACGGTGTTTAAGTCATTTGGAGTCTAATAGGACACATCACAGTCACGGTGTTTAAGTCATTTGTAGTCTAATAGGACACATCATAGTCACGGTGTTTAAGTCATTTGTAGTCTAATAGGACACATCACAGTCACGGTGTTTAAGTCATTTGTAGTCTAATAGGACACATCACAGTCACGGTGTTTAAGTCATTTGTAGTCTAATAGGACACATCATAGTCACGGTGTTTAAGTCATTTGTAGTCTAATAGGACACATCACAGTCACGGTGTTTAAGTCATTTGTAGTCTAATAGGACACATCATAGTCACGGTGTTTAAGTCATTTGTAGTCTAATAGGACACATCACAGTCACGGTGTTTAAGTCATTTGTAGTCTAATAGGACACATCACATTCACGGTGTTTAAGTCATTTGTAGTCTAATAGGACACATCATAGTCACGGTGTTTAAGTCATTTGTAGTCTAATAGGACACATCACAGTCACGGTGTTTAAGTCGTTTGTAGTCTAATAGGACACATCACAGTCACGGTGTTTAAGTCATTTGTAGTCTAATAGGACACATCACAGTCACGGTGTTTAAGTCGTTTGTAGTCTAATAGGACACATCACAGTCACGGTGTTTAAGTCATTTGTAGTCTAATAGGACACATCACAGTCACGGTGTTTAAGTCATTTGTAGTCTAATAGGACACATCACAGTCACGGTGTTTAAGTCATTTGTAGTCTAATAGGACACATCACAGTCACGGTGTTTAAGTCATTTGTAGTCTAATAGGACACATCACAGTCACGGTGTTTAAGTCATTTGTAGTCTAATAGGACACATCATAGTTACGGTGTTTAAGTCATTTGTAGTCTAATAGGACACATCATAGTCACGGTGTTTAAGTCATTTGTAGTCTAATAGGACACATCACAGTCACGGTGTTTAAGTCATTTGTAGTCTAATAGGACACATCATAGTCACGGTGTTTAAGTCATTTGTAGTCTAATAGGACACATCATAGTCACGGTGTTTAAGTCATTTGTAGTCTAATAGGACACATCATAGTCACGGTGTTTAAGTCATTTGTAGTCTAATAGGACACATCATAGTCACGGTGTTAAAGTCATTTGTAGTCTAATAGGACACATCACAGTCACGGTGTTTAAGTCATTTGTAGTCTAATAGGACACATCACAGTCACGGTGTTAAAGTCATTTGTAGTCTAATAGGACACATCACAGTCACGGTGTTAAAGTCATTTGTAGTCTAATAGGACACATCATAGTCACGGTGTTAAAGTCATTTGTAGTCTAATAGGACACATCACAGTCACGGTGTTTAAGTCATTTGTAGTCTAATAGGACACATCACAGTCACGGTGTTAAAGTCATTTGTAGTCTAATAGGACACATCACAGTCACGGTGTTAAAGTCATTTGTAGTCTAATAGGACACATCATAGTCACGGTGTTAAAGTCATTTGTAGTCTAATAGGACACATCATAGTCACGGTGTTTAAGTCATTTGTAGTCTAATAGGACACATCATAGTCACGGTGTTAAAGTCATTTGTAGTCTAATAGGACACATCATAGTCACGGTGTTTAAGTCATTTGTAGTCTAATAGGACACATCATAGTCACGGTGTTTAAGTCATTTGTAGTCTAATAGGACACATCATAGTCACGGTGTTTAAAGTCATTTGTAGTCTAATAGGACACATCATAGTCACGGTGTTTAAGTCATTTGTAGTCTAATAGGACACATCATAGTCACGGTGTTTAAGTCATTTGTAGTCTAATAGGACACATCATAGTCACGGTGTTTAAGTCATTTGTAGTCTAATAGGACACATCATAGTCACGGTGTTTAAGTCATTTGTAGTCTAATAGGACACATCACAGTCACGGTGTTAAAGTCATTTGTAGTCTAATAGGACACATCATAGTCACGGTGTTAAAGTCATTTGTAGTCTAATAGGACACATCATAGTCACGGTGTTAAAGTCATTTGTAGTCTAATAGGACACATCATAGTCACGGTGTTTAAGTCATTTGTAGTCTAATAGGACACATCATAGTCACGGTGTTTAAGTCATTTGTAGTCTAATAGGACACATCACAGTCACGGTGTTTAAGTCATTTGTAGTCTAATAGGACACATCATAGTCACGGTGTTTAAGTCATTTGTAGTCTAATAGGACACATCATAGTCACGGTGTTTAAGTCATTTGTAGTCTAATAGGACACATCATAGTCACGGTGTTTAAGTCATTTGTAGTCTAATAGGACACATCATAGTCACGGTGTTTAAGTCATTTGTAGTCTAATAGGACACATCATAGTCACGGTGTTTAAGTCATTTGTAGTCTAATAGGACACATCATAGTCACGGTGTTTAAGTCATTTGTAGTCTAATAGGACACATCACAGTCACGGTGTTAAAGTCATTTGTAGTCTAATAGGACACATCATAGTCACGGTGTTAAAGTCATTTGTAGTCTAATAGGACACATCATAGTCACGGTGTTAAAGTCATTTGTAGTCTAATAGGACACATCATAGTCACGGTGTTTAAGTCATTTGTAGTCTAATAGGACACATCATAGTCACGGTGTTTAAGTCATTTGTAGTCTAATAGGACACATCACAGTCACGGTGTTTAAGTCATTTGTAGTCTAATAGGACACATCATAGTCACGGTGTTTAAGTCATTTGTAGTCTAATAGGACACATCAAAGTTAATGTGAACATAACAACACCACCCATCGTGTGTGTACCTTGTTTGAAATCACTTTCAATTAAACAAATGTACCTATAGTGTTCCACATCAGAGCACAATTACTCAGATATCTGTTCCATAGTACACCCCCACACCAACATGTACAGCACACACCTTCCCCCTCACCCCGACACACACCTTCTTTTTTTTGTTGTTCTGCTCACCTGCACCCCCTCGGTTCTTCTACCCGTTGGTGCCAAGAATATCACCCGCCTACCTGCAGGATTCCAGAGGAATGAACAGCGCCACCTCAGCAGGCCTGAAGTAGCTACCTGATTGTCTCCCATCACACACTGTAACGACCACATCCGGGCTGTGGATAGCTGGCTGTGCATTGCAAGAAATTACGGCAAATAGTTTTACACTTTCAACCAAAATTTCCTTTTTCCTATCTCGATGGGTCTCAGTCAGTAGCATATCTTGTAACGATGGGTCTCAGTCTGAAGCATATCTTGTAACGATGGATCTCAGTCTGTAGCATATTATCTTGTAACGATGGGTCTCATTCCGTAAATTCCCCACACAACAGTGGTCATCTGTCCAAAACTCATAAAACACTTCTAAGGTGTCTGTTTTCTTTAATTAACTATGATCTTGGCAACAGAGATAGTACAATTCCCAACTTGCCGCCCCCCCCCCAAAAAAAAACAACCCTTTTTTCCTGTCTATTTACGCGAGCAAAATATTGCAACCTTTTTTAAATATTGAGTTGTATCAGATCTAGTCGTACTATTGTCATTAGTTTAACATGGTACAGGTTTGTTTATAATGAGTTGTACCAGATCTAGTCGTACTATTGTCATTAGTTTAACATGGTACAGGTTTGTTTATAATGAGTTGTACCAGATCTAGTCGTACTATTGTCATTAGTTTAACATGGTAATGGTACACGTTTGTTTATCATGTAACAAAGTGACATCTCATAAACATGCAATAACTCTAAGATGTATTCGTAGTCTTCTTTTAAACCTACTGTGACATATTATTAAAATTACTTAAAAGCTCTTAACTAGCTCCATTTCCTATTACTCATTTCCCTATTACTATCTTCCCTATTACGTCTTTCCTAACACTCAATTCCCTAACGCACCCTTCCCTAAAACGTTCTTTTCTAGCATTAATTTCACTAACACTCTTTTCCCTAAAACTCCCTTCGCTAACACTTCTTTCCCAACACTTACTTCCCTAGCACCATCCCTGAAAAATGTTCCCTTTAAGCTGCGCGCTTGCGCAGATATCTGGCCGGCACTGCGCAGCAGTTTAGAATTACCACGCAGGAAATTTTGTAAAGTTTTGCTCAAAAGATGAATGGTGTGCAACTTTGCACACAAGTTTTTTTAATTTTATTTTGCACATGGACCAAGGAACTTTAGAGGGAACATTGTCCCTGACACTCCGTTCTGGCCCCACCTCCTACCATGTCACCACTGTGATGACCTCATTGAGTGCTACCGTCAACCACTTATATTTCTCATATTATAAATAATTAATGTTGAAATCAGACATGAATGGGTTTTCCCACTGCATGGAAACCGGCCTGAATTCACAACAGCTTCCCTAGCGTTAAGTACGGGGAAAATCTCATTGATATAATCTGTATATTATTGTAGATCATTGGATGAAATAGAAGTGGGCATAAGCTAGTAAAGTGTGGGCATCATTTAGTAACTAAGTAACAGTACCGTAACATAAAATAAAAACAGGGACGGCAACTTTTGTTTAACATGCACCCTTTTTAAAAAAAACCACAAAATATAGACATCATTTAGTCAACATCTGACAATCAAAGATGTCAGTGTCATGTGACAATAACAGAGAAGAAAAGCAAAAAGCCATTTTTATTTTATAATTTTTTATTTGGTTTTTATTTATTTACATTATTACATCTCTCATGAACAACATGAAGAAAAAATATTGTGAATGCATGATCATCTGTTTTATATAGAAATAGTATCAATAAATACTAAATACAATTTATAACAAAAGTTATTGATACACAACATTATACATTTTAATGTTATTTAACAATTTATAATCTTTTTTTTATTTGAATTTATATATATAAAATGTGAAAGTCATTGTACAATTTATACAGTAACATGTATGTTAAAGATGTTACAATAACATGTATGTTAAAGATGTGACAATAACATGTATGTTAAAGATGTTACAATAACATGTATGTTAAAGATGTGACAATAACATGTATGTTAAAGATGTGACAATAACATGTATGTTAAAGATGTGACAATAACATGTATGTTAAAGATGTTACAATAACACGTATGTTAAAGATGTTACAATAACATGTATGTCAAAGATGTTACAATAACATGTATGTTAAAGATGTTACAATAACATGTATGTTAAAGATGTTACAATAACATGTATGTCAAAGATGTTACAATAACATGTATGTTAAAGATGTGACAATAACATGTATGTTAAAGATGTTACAATAACATGTATGTTAAAGATGTTACAATAACATGTATGTTAAAGATGTTACAGTAACATGTATGTTAAAGATGTTACAATAACATGTATGTTAAAGATGTTACAGTAACATGTATGTTAAAGATGTTACAATAACATGTATGTTAAAGATGTTACAGTAACATGTATGTTAAAGATGTTACAATAACATGTATGTTAAAGATGTTACAGTAACATGTATGTTAAAGATGTTACAATAACATGTATGTTAAAGATGTTACAGTAACATGTATGTTAAAGATGTTACAGTAACATGTATGTTAAAGATGTTACAGTAACATGTATGTTAAAGATGTTACAATAACATGTATGTTAAAGATGTTACAATAACATGTATGTTAAAGATGTTACAGTAACATGTATGTTAAAGATGTTACAGTAACATGTATGTTAAAGATGTTACAATAACATGTATGTTAAAGATGTTATAGTAGACGACAATAGCGTCATTTTCAATGAATATTTTATGAAACAATGGACACAAATTTATTCCTAATAAATATGATATAATATAATAAAGAGAAATAAAGTTACAATTTTAAAAATCCACAACATTGTTAATACATTATGACATAGCATTGCTGAATATGTTTTACACAAAAATTGATTCGGTCATGTGACTAGAAATAGATTATTTCATTCGCTGTGTAAATGACTATGGGCATAATTTTTAAGCGACAAATTAAAAATTAATAAGAAATCATATTAAACATAAAACAACATCATTTAAAAAAATAAAACACTATTTACATCTTCTTAATATCAAGTTAATATCAAATGAGAGCAGACAGCATTGAATTCGTTAATGAGTCTGGGACCGCCACCTCACAAGGTACATGTTGAACTTGTACAGGAAGTAAATACAATAACCATCGAATGTTTGGGATCGAAATCAATGAAACAAAAGCAAGTGTTCTTGTACATCCTTTAATGTACACACTATAATGTACATAGTTTGGTCCACACAATATATAACGTACACACTATAATGTACACAGTTTGGTCCACACACTATAATGTTAACACTATAATGTAAACATCAGAAGATTAATTTCTTGAATAAATTTGTTTTTAACAATAATTGATATAAAAATTAAATATGTGTAAGTCATCATCATAGAGCAATGACAAATTTTTTGTAGTTTCACATCTGCCGTGTTAGCGGTAGCCAATCATAAGGTAGCTCGTGTTAGCGGTAGCCAATCATAAGGTAGCTCGTGTTAGCGGTAGCCAATCATAAGGTAGCTCATGTTAGCGGTAGCCAATCTGACTAAATCCGCACTCAGGGCAGAACAAATTGACATCCGAACTACGGTTCTCAATATGAAAACGAGACAAGTCCATTATGTCCAGGGACTCTCCAACTGTACCAAGGGTCAGTGCTTCTAAATTCGTATCACAGAGAACACATCTAAAATGTTGGACTGGTGCCAGCAAACTTTTATATGAGAACCTTTCGGATGGGATTACTAGCATGTCCTTCTGTTGGTGGTCTGCTCTGTCCTGATGACGTAAGTCGACAAAATAGTTGTAATCTAGGTTTGTGATAAGGTCAGTGACATGGGTCAGTGACAGGGTCAGTGACAGACGTTGTGACAGGGTTGGTGACTCCTTCCATGTTGCCGTCACTGTCAACTATCAAAGTGTTTTCTCTTCGAAGTCGTCTGCAGTCTGTGAATGTGACGTCATTGTTCCTCGCGACGAGCCCGCCTTTCATGACGTCATTGTTTGTTGACAAGCCATCTCGAATGTGGCTGTTCTCACCTTGGGATGGCAATGAAGCACTCACTCCCATCCCCCGACTCATCTCCCCGGACCCCCCCACGCCCTCACTCCTCCTCACCCCCCTCCACGCTTTCATCTGAGCCAGAGATTTTCTCGGGATAGTTTTGAGACATGGACGCAATTCTCTTTCTACTGCCATTGCTCAGGCGGCACTTGACAAATGAAACATTTCCATTCTGATGCTTGGTGGGGCACGAGCCCATCCCACCACGTTTGATGATGAGTTTCCTCCCCTGGGGAGTCGAAACGTCGGTGACTGTCCACGTCACGCTGTGGTCGGAGTTAACGTCACTTGAGGTGTACCTCCCGGCGCTGGATGTGTCTCGGCACCTCCTTGTTTCAGAGACAACATCCGGCAGCTCTAATGAGGGACAATGGTCTCCCCTGGTCATACTCACGGGATTACTTCCCCTTGAAGATGAGACAACTCGAAAAGGATGAAATCGTCTTTGGAGTCGACGAATTCGTCGTCTGCTCAGTCGTGTAATTCCAGCAATCGAATTGCAGCGCCTGAAACCTTGACCTTGAGTAGACTGGTTTTGGCGTTCTGTGTGAAACTTTGTCATTTTACCTGACAAAATAAATGGTCAAAGATGGGTAAAATGTCTAACAACACTTTTACTTATATCGCCGTAGAAGTTTATCACTCACAATCCACATACGAAAATGTGTAACAAATAATGGCGCTATTAACACCTTACTGTGTGACTTACTTGTATGGTATGTTGTTATTAAAACATAAAAAATCCGATTGAAGTTGTCAGATTTTGAAGTCAACGTTGTCCGTTCACTGACTAAATGACATAAGTCTGGTGTGAACTTGTGTGTCTGTGTCTTATATACGTGTGCTCCATATCAGTTACTATATGGAGCTACTGAAAGTATGCCAAACGTTTCAGTCGTACATGAAATGTTTCAAACGAAACCAAAACGTTTTGGGAAATACCGATTACAGCTTAGTTGGCAAGACGGTGTGTGCTAAATATAGCAGTCGGATCACGAGGCGGTGTCTATGTTTAAATATTCCCGTGCTTCGCAGAGTAGAGGAGTTCACCATTTATTACCAGATAAAGTTAAACTATTTGACCAGGTGGTACAGATTTAACATATTTATCATTATCTTTAATCTATTTTCGAACTTCTTTAATTTTAAAAATTATGCAATCATTAAATGAAATAATTATTTTATTGATAATTTCTAATTTGTTTTTTTAGGGGATTTTTATTGTGAAAGTTGATACCTAGTTCTGTATCGGATATTTCCATTGACTGGTTCCAACAAGATGCGAGTCAAGTAGACAAGGAA
>CALYLW010001487.1:277849-370456 GCA_944989445.1 Ampullaceana balthica | reverse complement strand
AAATAGAGGTCTCACACGCACATAGAGGTCTCACACGTACATAGAGGTCTCACACGTAAATAGAGGTCTCACACGCACATAGAGGTCTCACACGCACATAGAGGTCTCACACGTAAATAGAGGTCTCACACGTACATAGAGGTCTCACACGTATATAGAGGTCTCACATGTACATAGAGGTCTCACACGCACATAGAGGTCTCACATGTACATAGAGGACTCACATGTACATAGAGGTCTTACATGTACATATAGGTCTTACATATACATAGAGGTCTCACACGCACATAGAGGTCTCACATGTAAATAGATAGTGGTCTCACATGTACATAGAGGTCTCACACGCACATAGAGGTCTCACACGCACATAGAGGTCTCACATGTAAATAGAGGTCTCACACGTACATAGAGGTCTCACACGTACATAGAGGTCTCACATGTACATAGAGGTCTCACACGCACATAGAGGTCTCACATGTACATAGAGGTCTAACATGTACATAGAGGTCTCACATGTACATATAGGTCTCACATGTACATAGAGGTCTCACACGCACATAGAGGTCTCATATGTACATAGAGGTCTCACACGCACATAGAGGTCTCACACGCACATAGAAGTCTCACACGTACATAGAGGTCTCACACGCACATATAGGTCTCACATGTACATAGAGGTCTCACACGCACATAGAGGTCTCACATGTACATAGAGGTCTCACATGTACATAGAGGTCTCACATGTACATATAGGTCTCACATGTACATATAGGTCTCACACGCACATAGAGGTCTCACATGTAAATAGAGGGCTCACACGTACATAGAGGTCTCACACGTACATAGAGGTCTCACATGTACATAGAGGTCTCACGCGCACATAGAGGTCTCACATGTAAATAGAGGTCTCACACGTACATAGAGGTCTCACACGTAAATAGAGGTCTCACATGTACATAGAGGTCTCACACGTACATAGAGGTCTCACACATACATAGAGGTCTCACATGTACATAGAGGTCTCACATGTACATAGAGGTCTCACATGTACATAGAGGTCTCACACGTACATAGAGGTCTCACACGTAAATAGAGGTCTCACACGCACATAGAGGTCTCACACGTACATAGAGGTCTCACACGTAAATAGAGGTCTCACACGCACATAGAGGTCTCACACGCACATAGAGGTCTCACACGTAAATAGAGGTCTCACACGTACATAGAGGTCTCACACGTACATAGAGGTCTCACATGTACATAGAGGTCTCACACGCACATAGATGTCTCACATGTACATAGAGGTCTCACATGTACATAGAGGTCTTACATGTACATATAGGTCTTACATATACATAGAGGTCTCACACGCACATAGAGGTCTCACATGTAAATAGATAGTGGTCTCACATGTACATAGAGGTCTCACACGCACATAGAGGTCTCACACGCACATAGAAGTCTCACTCGTACATAGAGGTCTCACATGTACATATAGGTCTCATATGTACATAGAGGTCTCACACGCACATTGAGGTCTCACATGTACATAGAGGTCTCACATGTACATAGAGGTCTCACACTTTCATAGAGCTCTCACATGTACATATAGGTCTCACATGTACATAGAGGTCTCACATGTACATAGAGGTCTCACACGCACATAGAGGTCTCACATGTACATAGAGGTCTCACACGTACATATAGTTCTCACATGTACATATAGGTCTCACATGTACATAGAGGTCTCACACGCACATAGAGGTCTCACATGTACATATAGGTCTCACATGTACATAGAGGTCTCAGTCGCACATAGAGGTCTCACATGTAAATAGAGGTCTCACACGTACATAGAGGTCTCACATGTACATAGAGGTCTCACATGTACATATAGGTCTCACACGCACATAGAGGTCTCACATGTACATAGAGGTCTAACATGTACATAGAGGTCTCACATGTACATCTGGTCTCACATGTACATAGAGGTCTCACACGCACATAGAGGTCTCACATGTACATAGAGGTCTCACATGTACATAGAGGTCTCACATGTACATAGAGGTCTCACACGCACATAGAGGTCTCACATGTACATAGAGGTCTCACATGTACATAGAGGTCTCACATGTACATAGAGGTCTCACACGCACATAGAGGTCTCACACGCACATAGAAGTCTCACACGTACATAGAGGTCTCACACGCACACATATTTCTCACATGTACATAGAGGTCTCACACGCACATAGAGGTCTCACATGTACATAGAGGTCACACATGTACATAGAGGTCTCACATGTACATATAGGTCTCACATGTACATAGAGGTCTCACACGCACATAGAGGTCTCACATGTACATAGAGGTCACACATGTACATAGAGGTCTCACATGTACATATAGGTCTCACATGTACATAGAGGTCTCACACGCACATAGAGGTCTCACATGTAAATAGAGTGCTCACACGTACATAGAGGTCTCACACGTACATAGAGGTCTCACATGTACATAGAGGTCTCACACGCACATAGAGGTCTCACATGCAAATAGAGGTCTTACACGTACATAGAGGTCTCACACGTACATAGAGGTCTCACATGTACATAGAGGTCTCAGACGCACATAGAGGTCTCACATGTAAATAGAGGTCTCACACGCACATAGAAGTATCACACGTACATAGAGGTCTCACATGTACATATAGGTCTCACATGTACATATAGGTCTCACATGTACATAGAGGTCTCACACGCACATAGAGGTCTCACATGTAAATAGAGGTCTCACATGTAAATAGAAGTCTCACACGTACATAGAGGTCTCACATGTACATATAGGTCTCACATGTACATAGAGGTCTCACACGCACATATAGGTCTCACACGTACATAGAGGTCTCACATGTACATAGAGGTCTCACATGTATATAGAGGTGTCAAACGTACATAGATGTCTCACATGTACATATAGGTCTCACATGTACATATAGGTCTCACATGTACATAGGGGTCTCACACGCACATAGAGGTCTCACATGTAAATAGAGGTCTCACATGTAAATAGAAGTCTCACACGTACATAGAGGTCTCACATGTACATATAGGTCTCACATGTACATAGAGGTCTCACACGCACATATAGGTCTCACACGTACATAGAGGTCTCACATGTACATAGAGGTCTCACATGTGCATAGAGATGTCACATGTACATAGAGGTCTCACATGTACATAGAGGTCTCACACGTACATAGATGTCTCACATGTACATAGAGGTCTCACATGTACATAGAGGTCTCACACGTACATAGAGGTCTCACACGTACATAGAGGTCTCACATGTACATAGAGGTCTCACACGTACATATAGGTCTCACATGTAAATAGAAGTCTCACACGTACATAGAGGTCTCACATGTACATAGAGGTCTCACATGTAAATAGAAGTCTACCTCGTACATAGAGGTCTCACATGTAAATAGAAGTCTCACACGTACATAGAGGTCTCACACGTACATAGAGGTCTCACATGTACATGGAGGTCTCACATGTACATATAGGTCTCACATGTAAATAGAAGTCTCACACGTACATTGAGGTCTCACATGTACATAGAGGTCTCACATGTACATAGAGGTCTCACACGTACATATAGGTCTCACACGTAAATAGAGGTATCACATGTACATAGAGGTCTCACATGTACATAGAGGTCTCACACGTAAATAGAGGTCTCACATGTACATATAGGTCTCACATGTACATAGAGGTCTCACACGCACATATAGGTCTCACATGTAAATAGAAGTCTAACACGTACATATAGGTCTCACATGTAAATAGAAGTCTCACACGTACATAGAGGTCTCACATGTAAATAGAAGTCTCACATGTACATATAGGTCTCACATGTAAATAGAAGTCTCACACGTACATATAGGTCTCACAAGTACATAGAGGTCTCACACGCACATATAGGTCTCACATGTAAATAGAAGTCTCACACGTACATAGAGGTCTCACATGTAAATAGAAGTCTCACATGTACATATAGGTCTCACATGTACATAGAGGACTCAGACGTACATAGAGGTCTCACACGCACATATAGGTCTCACATGTACATATAGGTCTCACATGTACTTATAGGTCTCACATGTACATAGAGGTCTCACATGTACATATAGGTCTCACATGTACATAGAGGTCTCACACGTACATAGAGGTCTCACACGCACATATAGGTCTAACATGTACATATTGGTCTCACATGTAAATAGAAGTCTCACACGTACAAAGAGGTCTCACATGTAAATAGAAGTCTCACATGTACATATAGGTCTCACATGTAAATAGAAGTCTCACACGTACATATAGGTCTCACATGTAAATAGAAGTCTCACATGTACATATAGGTCTCACATGTACATATAGGTCTCACATGTACATAGAGGTCTCACACGTACATAGAGGTCTCACACGCACATAGAGGTCTCACATGTAAATAGAAGTCTCACACGTACATAGAGGTCTCACAAGTACATAGAGGTCTCACATGTAAATAGAAGTCTCACATGTACATATAGGTCTCACATGTAAATAGAAGTCTCACACGTACATATAGGTCTCACATGTAAATAGAAGTCTCACATGTACATATAGGTCTCACATGTACATATAGGTCTCACATGTACATAGAGGTCTCACACGTACATAGAGGTCTCACACGCACATAGAGGTCTCACATGTAAATAGAAGTCTCACACGTACATAGAGGTCTCACAAGTACATAGAGGTCTCACATGTAAATAGAAGTCTCACATGTACATATAGGTCTCACATGTAAATAGAGGTCTCACACGTACATATAGGTCTCACATGTAAATAGAAGTCTCACATGTACATAGAGGTCTCACATGTACATAGAGGTCTCACATGTAAATAGAGGTCTCACATGTACATATAGGTCTCACATGTAAATAGAGGTCTCACACGTACATATAGGTCTCACATGTAAATAGAAGTCTCACACGTACATAGAGGTCTCACATGTACATAGAGGTCTCACATGTACATAGAGGTCTCACATGTACATAGAGGTCTCACATGTACATAGAGGTCTCACATGTACATAGAGGTCTCACATGTACATAGAGGTCTCACACGTACATATAGGTCTCACACGTAAATAGAGGTCTCACATGTACATAGAGGTCTCACATGTACATAGAGGTCTCACACGTACATATAGGTCTCACACGTACATAGAGGTCTCACATGTACATAGAGGTCTCACATGTAAATAGAAGTCTCACACGTACATATATGTCTCACATGTACATAGAGGTCTCACACGTACATAGAGGTCTCACACGTACATAGAGGTCTCACATGTACATAGAGGTCTCACACGTAAATAGAGGTCTCACACGTACATAGAGGTCTCACATGTACATAGAGGTCTCACACGTACATAGAGGTCTCACACGTACATAGAGGTCTCACATGTACATAGAGGTCTCACACGTACATATAGGTCTCACATGTACATATAGGTCTCACATGTACATATAGGTCTCACATGTACATAGAGGTCTCACATGTACATAGAGGTCTCACAGGTACATAGAGGTCTCACACGTACATATAGGTCTCACATGTACATAGAGGTCTCACATGTACATAGAGGTCTCACACGTACATAGAGGTCTCACACGTACATATAGGTCTCACATGTACATAGAGGTCTCACATGTACATAGAGGTCTCACATGTACATAGAGGTCTCACACGTACATATAGGTCTCACATGTACATAGAGGTCTCACATGTACATAGAGGTCTCACATGTACATAGAGGTCTCACATGTACATAGAGGTCTCACATGTACATAGAGGTCTCACACGTACATAGCTCACAGACATGAGGCATCTATTGGGTTGTTTTGAAAACCCTAAATCACTGTTACTATTGACATTGTTTTAGATATCGTTAGCAAATTTAAGTTACTGCATACTAGACATTTTGTATTAAAATTATTTTATGTTTGAGTTCATTCCAACAAAACTGGTGCTAACTGAATATTTGTGTGAGTTCATGCCAACAAAAATGGTGCTAACTAAACATATGTTTGACTTCATGTCAAATAGACTTTGTCCTAACTAATGTGTTTACCAACCAGGCACAGACGGTATGTGGCTTGGTGCCTATCAGCCTATCGGAACAGACACTTTGATGTGGATCGATGTTGATGCTTCTGTCCCCAGTTTCCTATTAGCTAATGAATCTTCCTTTGATGAGTGCGCCGCCTTCCGAATAGAGAAACATTTTACTTCGCATCCCTGCGCAGAACTTCTTCAATTTATGTGCATGGCAAAAGGTTCGGATTAGGGTCAATTTAAAAAAAATCCTGAACTTGGATTATGATTTTAAATAGTTCAATTCAAACCAAAGGGCTTTAAGAACTTTTTACATTTCGCCGTGAAACTTGGCCTCTGAATGAAGGCACACGTTGATGTTTTGTTGTACATGTTGTACATGTTGTACATGTTGTACATGTTGTACATGTTGTACATGTTGTACATGTTGTACATGTACATGTTGTACATGTTGTACATGTTGTACATGTCGTACATGTCGTACATGTCGTACAAGTTGTACATGTTGTACATGTTGTACATGTTGTAATGTAGATTAGAAGGTTTTTAGGCTAACCTATTTTAATGTTGCTGTGTCTAAGCTCATAGCTTCCACGCTTTCCTATAGCATATTCTAAACTCATAGCTTCCACGCTCTCATAAAGTAATGGGGGTGAGACTGCAATCAGGTTTTTAAATAAGTAAATTTATGATATAAAAAAAACAGGGTATTAGTAGGCCTGACAAGACGTAACACAACAGCGAACGTTTCGGCAAAGAGCCTTCCTCAACGGACAAATAGTACACACATGAAAAGAAAAAACTGCCTCCTCACTTCGGCCTACTTCAAACCTACGGACAGCCACTCTTACCTACTCTATCCCTCGTCTCATCCCAAATCCTGTAAGGACTCTATTCCCTTTTCACAACTTCTTCGCCTCCGTAGGTTGTGTCAATCTAATGAGGACTTTTTGGAAAAGGCGTTGGAAATGGTGGAGTTTTTTAGACAAAGGTCTTACCCTGAAGCTATACTTCAATCTGCACTTCAGGGGGTTAAAAACTTCACTCGTGCCGACGCTTTTGTATCACGCTCCAGTGATAGTAATGAAAGGAGCAAATTGGTACTCACATACCATCCCCACAACGTCAGAGCCAAGGAAATATTTTTGAAAAACCGCACCATCCTCCTTGCGGACCCTGAGACAAACAACATTTTTTCCACCCCACCCCTCATTGTATTCAGGAGGGACAAAAATCTGCGAGACCTATTGGTTCGTAGCCGTCTGCTTATTCCGTCCTCCCATCTGGGCACCAAGCCATGTGGTCGTAATCGCTGCAAGACATGTCCCTTTGTTATCCAGACGGACCAGATTGTCTTCCCTAAGGGGGTATTCAAGATTAGGAATGGCTATCTTTGTACCAGCCGCAATGTGGTCTACACCATTGTGTGTAAGCGCTGTCCTTTGAAGTACATTGGTGAGACGGGGAGGTTGCTCTCGTGCCGCCTAGCTGAACATGTACGTGCCATTAAACAAGACAAACAATGTCCTGTCTCCCGACACTTCAATGGACGTGACCACATGGGCGTCGATGACATGTCTGTCACCGCCTTGGTGTCCTGTACAAACACACCCGGCCGGGTCAGTCTGGAGAATAGACTAATCCACGAGTATGGGACTCTTACACCACACGGGATCAATGTTGTGTTCGCACTGACAAGCTGATTGATTGGCCACACCCACCCTATCCTTTCCTATATAAGCTCTTACTTTTCTCTTCTTTCTTTATCCCTACTGGACTGCTTGGATTTCACCGCAGCTAAGTGTTTTTTCTATTATTATTCCGTGTTTTTCTTTTCATGTGTGTACTATTTGTCCGTTGAGGAAGGCTCTTTGCCGAAACGTTCGCTGTTGTGTTACGTCTTGTCAGGCCTACTAATACCCTGTTTTTTTTATATCACGCTCTCATATTACATATTCTAAACTCATAGCTTCCACGTTCTCATATTACATACTCTAAATTCATAGCTTCCACGCTCACATATTCTAAACTCATAGCTTCCACGCTCTCCTATTACAAATTCTAAACTCATAGCTTCCACGCTCTCATATATTATATATTTACGCTCATTTTTCACTGCCGCCTAACGCTGAGGGACATCACTCTGCTTTTTTAAATTTTGCGTTGTAAGCAGTGCTGATTTCGTGTTTATCATACAAGGATAAGTTACTTGGGCTTTTGACCCCCCCCCCAAAAAAAGTGGGTGCCTTAGGTGCCCTACAACCTCAATTTAAAATTACTTTGTGTACATTTAAGGTAGTTTATTATTACGTAGCTATCATACAAGGACAAGTTTGTTGGGCTTTTGAAAAAAGTGGGCGCCGAGGCGCCCACAAAAAAGGGGGGCGCCGCGGGCGCCACGGCGTCGCAGAACAAACTAGTATTACATATTCTAAACTCATAGCTTCCACGCTCTCCTATTGAAGATTCTAAACTCATAGCTTCCACGCTCTCCTATTGAAGATTCTAAACTCATAGCTTCCACGCTCTCCTATTGAAGATTCTAGACTCGTAGCTTCCACGCTTTCCTATTACAGATTGTAAACCAACAGCTTCGAATGTTCAGTGCAAATGTCTGTGGGGACTTTGTACTAAGGCAGGACTATGTGATCTTGAAGTAAAAAAGTGCGCTAAATATTGGTATGGAGAAAAATGCCAATTTCGTAAGTATTTCTTGTTGCGCCGCAAAGAAGTTAAGATTATGATATCAATACTTTTAAATTAGACATACTAATTAGAACCCATCTATGTCAGATTTGATTTTTAACATTGTAGCTGATTAATAAGTAGATATATAAGGACTCTGTTTGATATATAAGGTCTGGGTTTGATATATAAGGTCTGGGTTTGATATATAAGGTCTGGGTTTGATATATAAGGTCTGGGTTTGATATATAAGGTCTGGGTTTGATATATAAGGTCTGGGTTTGATATATAAGGTCTGGGTTTGATATATAAGGTCTGGGTTTGATATATAAGGTCTGGGTTTGATATATAAGGTCTGGGTTTGATATATAAGGTCTGGGTTTGATATATAAGGTCTGGGTTTGATATATAAGGTCTGGGTTTGATATATAAGGTCTGGGTTTGATATATAAGGTCTGGGTTTGATATATAAGGTCTGGGTTTGATATATAAGGTCTGGGTTTGATATATAAGGTCTGGGTTTGATATATAAGGTCTGGGTTTGATATATAAGGTCTGGGTTTGATATATAAGGTCTGGGTTTGATATATAAGGTCTGGGTTTGATATATAAGGTCTGGGTTTGATATATAAGGTCTGGGTTTGATATATAAGGTCTCTGTTTGATATATAAGGTCTGGGTTTGATATATAAGGTCTGGGTTTGATATATAAGGTCTGGGTTTGATATATAAGGTCTGGGTTTGATATATAAGGTCTGGGTTTGATATATAAGGTCTGGGTTTGATATATAAGGTCTCTGTTTGATATATAAGGTCTGGGTTTGATATATAAGGTCTGGGTTTGATATATAAGGTCTGGGTTTGATATATAAGGTCTGGGTTTGATATATAAGGTCTCTGTTTGATATATAAGGTCTGGGTTTGATATATAAGGTCTGGGTTTGATATATAAGGTCTGGGTTTGATATATAAGGTCTGGGTTTGATATATAAGGTCTCTGTTTGATGGACTATTTAATTCAAGTATAAGCACAGACATACATCATTCATGCATGCACGCGTACCGTCAAGAGGAAATTAATAATAAATTCAGCGGTTCTTTAGGTAATTTGGGCGCTGATCCTATGTCCCCCCAAGTGTCCAGTGGTGACTGTAGAGGTGACCGCTACACGTACAATGTGACACTTGTGATACCAAGCACTTTATCCTGGATGCAACTGTTATTTCAAGAATCAGGTAAAGAAAGTCTCCGTTGATCACGTCATCAAAGTCATACAGGTCATTTCAGATATTTGTATGAAAAATCTAAGTCCTAATAATTTTTCGACCTTTCCTGTCACCACACATTGTAGTGACTTTCATTTTGTAAAGTATCGCTTTTTCACAACACACATATTACAACACATTTGTTTCAGCATTTATTTCATGTTAAATTTGCTACCACACACATCTTTCAACTTAATTTTTATTAAAACACATATTTGAATATACATTTGTAAAAAAAAGTATTTTGCAAAATAAACATTTTAAAACACATACTTCCAGATATTTTTATTAATACTCTTTTTTTAGGAAACATTTATAAAAAAACATGTCTTTCTAAATACGCTTATTACAACGAGTATTTATCTTATCTGTTACAGACGCTCCTTCTATACAGAAGATTATTGCGTCCTACGCTTATCTATGGTTTGTGTTTAGTCCTGCATTTTTAGTAGAGATTTAAATGTTGATAAAGTGTTGGTTTTCCTGGTTTCTTCAGGCAACCCATTCCACGCCCCGAATTCCGTACGGGAAGAACGAGAATTTGTATGTGTTTGTTCTTGCATACGGAATAAGAAAGGTGTTTTTATCCTTATGTCTATCTGAGGGTTGTATTACGTTATCTTTGTGTTGTATTTCTAAATTAGAGTTGATTGCTTTATGTATGATTACTACTTTACTCTTGGTTCTTCTATTCTCTAGTGTTTCAAGGTTTAATGATTTAACTAATGGTGTTATTCTTGTCAGTTTCGAATATTCTCCAGTAATGAATCTGGCAGCTCTTTTTTGAATTGTTATAGTTTATCAATGCTTTCTTTGGTGGATGGTTCCCATACAGAAGATACATATTCTAGTACAGGTCTCACCAAACTGAGGTAGCATTTTAGTTTTATATCTCTATTACATTTGTAAAGGTTTCCTTTTATAAAGCCTAACGTTTTTTAAAATAAAAAAAAACTTCATTGACATGGGGATTCCATGATAGTTTCTCATTTATTAAGACTCCTAAGTATTTTGCATCTTTAGTTTGGGTCAGTTCTTTTCCATGAATGAAATATTTTGAATTTATTTGTTTCTTTTTCTTTGTTACTCTTAACAGTTGACACTTTTCTGGGTGGAAAGACATGCTCCAGTTTGTTTCCCATTTTATCAATTCACCGTGTCTTTTTGTAAAATTTTGCTATCTTGTTCTGATTTAATTGTTCTATAGATTATACAATCATCAGCAAATAACCTAACTTGTGTTCCTGTTGAGATGTTGTTGGGTAAATCATTTATATAAATTAAAAAGAGTAAGGGACCTAGCACAGTTCCTTGTGGAACTCCTGAGTTAACCTTTATAGGTGCAAATTTTGATCCATTAATTATTACAGTTTTCTACCTACCCAAAAGGAAGTCTTGGATTCACTTATGTAAGGGACCTGAGATTCCAAAGTAGTTAAGTTTTTTTTAGTAAACTAAGGTGGTGAACTTTGTCAAATGCTTTTGAGAAGTCTAGTAGTATAGTGTCTATTTGATAATTATTGTCTAAGCCTTTTGATAGTTCATCTATTAAACCTATTAATTGTGTTTCAAATGATCTCTTTTTTTCTAAAGCCGTGTTGATGTGGGCATAGGGCATTGTATTTGTCTAGGTGGTTAACTATTCTACTATATATTATGTGTTTTAGTAATTTACAGGTTATACTAGTAAGTGATACAGGTCTGTAATTACCAGGGTTTGATTTATCACCTTTCTTAAAGAGTGGAGTTACGTTACCTAATTTCCAATCCTGGTTTAAAGAGGCTTGAAAAAGAACTACAAGGATTGGGGACAGTTCATTGCTTAGTTCTTTTAATAACCTTGCAGACAATTCATCTGGACCAGTAGCTTTTTTAATGTTTAGTTTTTTAGGAGTGAATGTATATCTATCTCGTCTACAGTTATGTTACCCATTTCTTCCATTTTATTTAAATTTATTAAAACTTCCCTGTCGCCTGAGGTGACTTCAACTGTTAAATGGCATATCGATTCTGTTACACTATTAAATTATCTCAAGTTTGACTCAATCATACATTTAAATGTGTGTGGGAGGCGGGGGATTCTTCCAATCATTGCTCCTCAATCTCATAACGCGTCTCCACAGCTGAAGAGCTAACATTCAAGACGGTACTCAAGCTGAGAGAAGTTGTTGTGTTGGAGGATACTGAAGACCTTGACATTGTCAATAAAAGTGTTACCCTGTCGTACAATTTGAGCAGCCCTGTAGATGCCGTCTACGTCACGTGGGGTCTGATGATTGGTCTGTGCGAAGCTGTGCTCCACGGAGGTGTGCAATTTGACATCGCGTTTATCTTTTGTTATGTATGAACTTATTTGTATTCATTTGAATACTTATACAAACAGGCTCAGCAGATGAATGTCAAGTATTTTGACGTTTTCTTGCCAAAATCTAAAATGCATTTTATAGTAATAGAAATTGTCATTTCTGAAGGAAAATCTATAAATAGAAATATCCGGTGATTTTAGGTGGACAATTTAATGTCGGATACGAGTCAATATCTAAATGTAGAGGAACTAAACCATTTGATATGTATGAGTTCCAAGAACATTTATGATCTCCATGAAATAAGAAGAGAATTGCAATTCTCCGGAGACACTTTTCATCGATTTAATTTATCTGAATTTTAAAAGTAAACATGAAAATATATAACGGGAAAAATAAAATATTATTCTGGGAAATACGCAACATAGGACCCGGTGGAACAATGATAACATAGGACCCGGTGGAACAGTGATAACATAGGACCCGGTGGAACAATGATAACATAGGACCCGGTGGAACAATGATAACATAGGACCCGGTGGAACAATAATAACAAAGGACCCGGTGGAACAATGATAACATAGGACCCAGTGGAACAATGATAACATAGGACCCGGTGGAACAATGATAACATAGGACCCGGTGGAACAATGATAACATAGGACCCGGTGGAACAATGATAACATTGGACCCGGTGGAACAATGATAACATAGGACCCGGTGGAACAATGATAACATAGGACCCGGTGGAACAATGATAACATAGGACCCGGTGGAACAATGATAACATAGGGCCCGTGGAACAATGATACATGGACCCGGTGGAACAATGATAACATAGGACCCGGTGGAACAATGATAACATAGGACCCGGTGGAACAATGATAACATAGGACCCGGTGGAACAATGATAACATAGGACCCGGTGGAACAATGATAACATAGGACCCGGTGGAACAATGATAACATAGGACCCGGTGGAACAATGATAACATAGGACCCGGTGGAACAATGATAACATTGGACCCGGTGGGAACAATGATAACATAGGACCCGGTGGAACAATGATAACATAGGACCCGGTGGAACAATGATAACATAGGACCCGGTGGAACAATGATAAAAAAAACTTATTTGCCATTAGACGCTTTCGCTATTGTAAAATTTGTCAAACATTTTATTATGTAAAGAATTTGGTTTGGATTCATTTATCAGCAATTAAAATGACGCCATTTTAACGATAGATATTTTTATTATATTTTACTTCCTCTTAAAAATAAGGTATAAATAAATTTAGTTAACTTCTTTTTAAAAAAAAGGTAAATTTAAAAAAAAGGATTTATTTTTGTGGAGAATATTACATTATTTTTACAAATTTAATAAAATACATGCCTTAATTTGATGATGTATTTTGAAAGGAAGAAATCTTGCATTCAACGGTGAGGCAAAAATTGTCGTTGAAAATGAAACTTTAGCTGCACCAGACACAGTGGATGGTAACCGAATGACACTTGCTGATTGTTTTGGTTCCAACGATACAAAGTTTGACCACTGGTTCATAAGGTTTCCCATGGAATTCGATGTCTTTGATATTTTCATCTATGGTAAGTAAGACACATTATTAATAGCAAGGATAAGTAATATACATTATTTATAGCAAGAGAAAGTCAGATACATTATTAATAGCAAGGATACGTCAGATATATAATTTATAGCCAGCGTAAGTCAGATACATTATTTATCGCAAGGGTAGGTCAGATACATTTTTATAGCAATGATACTCTGTTCGGCTACTGGGCATCGGCTGACTTTCGTATACTCGGAGATACTCGGCAATCGGCTGCGTAGGTCCTGCCGATGCCGAGTATTACTTATTGCTCCAATAGCAAAGATGCATGCAAAATCGCATGCCAAAAACATTTAGTTTCATATGGAACAACAAAATGTACCGTGTGAAGACTTGTTGTCATTGGCAACCATTCAACCTCATTTAGATTCAACTATTACTGCTTTGTTCTCATTGTTTCATTCATAAGAAGTAGCCGTGTGAAAGTGACTGGGTATATTTGATACAGCTGACCTAGTTTTACAATCACTATTAGAACAACTAGAAACATGTGATACAGCCGACCAAGTTTTACAATCACTATTAGAATAACTAGAAACATGTGATACAGCTGACCTAGTTTTACAATAACTATTAGAACAACTAGAGACATGTGCTACAGCTGACCTAGTTTTACAATAACTATTAGAACAACTAGATTCATGTGATATTTTTTTTTGGATATAATTTTACAATCACTATTAGACTATCCAAAGACATGTAATACAGCTTATCTAGTTTTACAATAACTATTAGAACAACTAGAAACATGTGATACAGCTGACCTAGTTTTACAATAACTGATCGAACATCTGGAGACATTTGCTAATGTTGACCTAGCTTCCGTGTGACGCCTTCCATCTACTAGGTCTGGTGTTTGTACCAGTGTTTAACACTCATCCTAAGATCAGCCATGCGTACATTTAATGACCTCAAAAATCATCCTAAGATCAGCCATGCGTACATTTAATGACCTCAAAACTCATCCTAAGATCAGCCATGCGTACATTTAATGACCTCAACACTCTTCCTAAGATCAGCCATGCGTACATTTAATGACCTCAAAACTCATCCTAAGATCAGCCATGCGTACATTTAATGACCTCAACACTCTTCCTAAGATCAGCCATGCGTACATTTAACGACCTCAACACTCTTCCTAAGATCAGCCATGCGTACATTTAATGACTTCAACACTCGTCCTAAGATCAGCCATGTGTACATTTAACGACCTCAATACTTATCTCCTAGGTTACCACGGCTCACAACTGTCACTATTCTGTTATGACAGCAACAACATCACGATGGATGGTTGTCATGGTCCGCCGAGCGTCCACGGAAATCTGACCGTCTACAACGTCATCCACGGACGTAGGGTCAGATCCATCCAACTGAGTCTGGCAGAAACCGCCACGCCCAGTTTGGTACACATCTGTGAGGTAGAGATCTATGGAGGTAAGTTTAACGGCAAACACGGTACATCTTATCCTATTCAATGATACACGGTACATTTTATCGTATTCAATTTTATTGATATATAATTTTTGTACTTTAAATTCTCATGAAATGTTTTGAGTTCAATAAAACCTTTCTTTACTAATATAATAATATATTTTCTCTTCGAGCAACTATACTTTCAGTAGTTTCTCTTATATCAAGTTACATAACATATCACTGCGAGACTTGAACTACGTCACATTCTTTTCTAGCATAGATAATTATTGTTTAAAGAGTTTAAACATTGGAGGTCTCAAATATAGAATTGAAATAATTGAATGCTAAAAAAAAACACAAAAAAACAAGGACCGAATAATTTATTAGTATCAGCAAACAAAGATAAGCTGTTAGCAAACAAAGATCAGCTGTCAGCAAACAAAGATCAGCTGTCAGCAAACAAAGATCAGCTGTCAGCAAACAAAGATCAGCTGTCAGCAAATTTATTGAGTTGTTATTTTTACCAAGTTTTTTATGTTAAATGTTTATTTAATGATGTATGGTGTTATGATGATGTATGGTGTTATGATGATGTATGGTGTTATGATGATGTATGGTGTTATAATGATGTATGGTGTTATGATGATGTATGGTGTTATGATGATGTATGGTGTTATGATGATGTATGGTGTTATGATGATGTATGGTGTTATGATGATGTATGGTGTTATGATGATGTATGGTGTTATGATGATGTATGGTGTTATGATGATGTATGGTGTTATGATGATGTATGGTGTTATGATGATGTATGGTGTTATGATGATGTATGGTGTTATGATGATGTATGGTGTTATGATGATGTATGGTGTTATGATGATGTATGGTGTTATGATGATGTATGGTGTTATGATGATGTATGGTGTTTTGATGATGTATGGTGTTATGATGATGTATGGTGTTATGATGATGTATGGTGTTATGATGATGTATGGTGTTATGATGATGTATGGTGTTATGATGTATGGTGTTATGATGTATGGTGTTATGATGATGTATGGTGTTATGATGATGTATGGTGCTATGATGATGTATGGTGTTATGATGATGTATGGTGTTATGATGTATGGTGTTATGATGATGTATGGTGTTATGATGATGTATGGTGTTATGATGATGTATGGTGTTATGATGATGTATGGTGTTATGATGATGTATGGTGTTATGATGTATGGTGTTATGATGTATGGTGTTATGATGATGTATGGTGTTATGATGATGTATGGTGTTATGATGATGTATGGTGTTATGATGATGTATGGTGTTATGATGATGTATGGTGTTATGATGATGTATGGTGTTATGATGATGTATGGTGTTATGATGATGTGTGGTGTTATGATGTATGGTGTTATGATGATGTATGGTGTTATGATGATGTATGGTGTTATGATGATGTATGGTGTTATGATGTATGGTGTTATGATGATGTATGGTGTTATGATGATGTATGGTGTTATGATGATGTATGGTGTTATGATGTATGGTGTTATGATGATGTATGGTGTTATGATGATGTATGGTGTTATGATGATGTATGGTGTTATGATGTATGGTGTTATGATGATGTATGGTGTTATGATGATGTATGGTGTTATGATGATGTATGGTGTTATGATGATGTATGTGTTATGATGATGTATGGTGTTATGATTATGTATGGTGTTATGATGATGTATGGTGTTATGATGATGTATGGTGTTATGATGATGTATGGTGTTATGATGATGTATGGTGTTATGATGATGTATGGTGTTATGATGATGTATGGTGTTATGATGATGTATGGTGTTATGATGTATGGTGTTATGATGATGTATGGTGTTATGATGATGTATTCTAGATTGCCCTGGGTCATATTTTGGACTTGATTGCAAGAAGCCATGTTCTGAATATTGCTCCAACTCGTATTGCTCTTCTCTCAAAGTCTGCAAAGTGAAGGAAGAAGTTCACAAAACTGAAACGACAGGTAGGTTTAATTTGTTCATTGTAGTCCATCTCGTCTGGTCAAATGTTACAACAACAGGTAGTTTTAATTTGTTCATTGTAGTCCATCTCGTCTGGTCAAATGTTACAACAACAGGTAGTTGTAATTTGTTCATTGTAGTCCATCTCGTCCGGCCAAATGTTACAACAGGTAGGTTTAATTTGTTCATTGTAGTCCATCTCGTCTGGTCAAATGTTACAACAGGTAGGTTTTATTTGTTCATTGTAGTCCATCTCGTCTGGTCAAATGTTACAAAAACAGGTAGGTTTTATTTGTTCATTGTAGTCCATCTCGACGGTTCAAATGTAACAAAAACAGGTAATTTTAATTTGTTCATTGTAGTCCATCTCGTCTGGTCAAATGTTACAAAAACAGGTATGTTTAGTTTGTTCATTGTAGTCCATCTCGTCTGGTCAAATGTTACAAATACAGGTAGGTTTAATTTGTTCATTGTAGTCCATCTCGTCTGATCAAATGTTACAAAAACAGGTAGGTTTTATATGTTTATTGTAGTCCATCTCGGCGGGTCAAATGTTACAAAAACAGGTAGGTTTAATTTGTTCATTGTAGTCCATCTAGTCTGGTAAAATGTTACAACAGTTGTTATATAATCAGTTGTCATATCAATTATGTAATATAATCAATTGTCATATCAATGATGTTATATAATCAATTGTCATATCAATTATGTAATATAATCAGTTGTCATATCAATGGTGTTATATAATCAGTTGTCATATCAATGGTGTTATATAATCAGTTCTCATCCCGATACTCGGACCCAGAGTAGTTAGAATATAAAACATTGAAAGACCCCCGACATATGTGCACTTAGACTAATCATCCTCGTCATAGGAGCATTATATAATTTATACACCATAAGTATGAAGCTTATGGCATAGGCAAGTTTATCTGATATTTAATGAATATATTTAGAATTAAAATTTAAAAACAATTTTTTTTCTAGATACGACAGCCACGACAACAGCAGACAATGTTAAAACAAGCATTCTAATGACCAACTGGACAGACGCCACGAATAGTTCCCAAGACCTCAATGAAACCCTAGCCCAAACACCAGCCCAAACACTAGCCCAAACACCAGCCCAAACACCAGCCCAAACACCAGCCCAAACACCAGCCCAAACACCAGCCCAAACACCAGCCCAAACACCAGCCCAAACACCAGCCCAAACACAAGCCCAAACACCAGCCCAAATACCAGTCCAAACCCTTAAACAAACACTAGCCCAAACCCCATTCCAAACCTCTACCAAAACCACTGCCCAAACTACAACGACCACCCAAGAAGGTAAGCCTTATAATCATGTCCTCTATAATCCTGTCCCCTAAAATCCTGTCGCCTATAATCCTGTCGCCTATAATCCTGTGCTCTATAATCCTGTCCCCTAAAAATCCCGTCCTCTATAATCCTGTCCCCTAAAATCCTGTCGCCTATAATCCTGTCGCCTATAATCCTGTGCTCTATAATCCTGTCCCCTAAAAATCCCGTCCTCTATAATCCTGTCCCCTAAAATCCTGTCGCCTATAATCCTGTCGCCTATAATCCTGTGCTCTATAATCCTGTCACCTATAATCCTGTCGCCTATAATCCTGTGCTCTATAATCCTGTCCCCTATAATCCCGTCCTCTATAATCCTGTACCCTAAAATCCCGTCCTATATAATCCCGTCCCCTATAATCCCGTCCTCTATAATCCTGTCACCTATAATCCCGTCCTCTATAATCCTGTCCCCTATAATCCCGTCCTCTATAATCATGTCCCCTATAATCCCGTCCTCTATAATCCAGTCCTCTATAATCATGTCCCCTATAATCCCGCCCTCTATAATCATGTCGCCTATAATCCCGTCCTCTATAATCCTGTCCCCTATAATCCCGTCCTCTATAATCCTGTCCCCTATAATCCTGTCCCCTATAATCCGGTCGCCTATAATCCTGTCGCCTATAATCCCGTCCTCTATAATCCTGTCGCCTATAATCCCGTCCTCTATAATCCTGTCCCCTATAATCCCGTCCTCTATAATCCTGTCCCCTATAATCATGTCCCCTATAATCCTGTCCCCTATAATCCTGTCGCCTATAATCCTGTTGCCTATAATCCTGTCCCCTATAATCCTGTCCCCTATAATCCTGTCCTCTATAATCCTGTCCTCTATAATCCTGTCGCCTATAATCCCGTCCTCTATAATCCTGTCCCCTATAATCCTTTTATCTTTAGAATTTTTTTTAATGATCGAATATTTCACAGATATTTTCTCTCTATATTTAATGCAGAGACGTAGGATAAAGACTTTTGTTTTACCTTTCATTATCTGTTTTAAAAAATTGAACAAATAGTAACAAATGAAAAAAATGTAACTTTAGAACAAATTGTAACAAAAGAAAAAAAATCAACACTAGAATGAATTGTAACAAATAAGAAAGATAGAGACATTAGACGCCATGGGACAGTAAAAAAGGGAAACAATAGAAACGAAAGAGAGGATTGAGTATATCGTCCTGCGGTAAGTACAGCTTCAGACACATAGGGTACATAACAACAATTATTAATGTATGAATATATCCAGGATGTTTGATTCAAATAATGGATTTTTAAAAAAAGTTTGTTCAGTATAATACAGATAAGAAATCATTAAAAAGAGAAAATGTGATTCTATATCCTGATTGATAAAATTATAAATAACCAAAACATGTTAAATAACAACATATGGTGAACTAGAGATACAATAAATAACAACATATGGTGAACTAGAGACACGATAAATAACAACATTTGGTGAACTAGAGACACGATAAATAACAACATATGGTGAACTAGAGACACGATAAATAACAACATATGGTGAACTACAGACAACGTAAATAACAACATATGGTGAACTAGAGATACAATAAATAACAACATATGGTGAACTAGAGACACGATAAATAACATATGGTGAACTACAGACAACGTAAATAACAACATATGGTGAACAAGAGATACAATAAATAACAACATATGGTGAACTAGAGACACGATAAATAACAACATATGGTGAACTACAGACAACGTAAATAACAACATATGGTGAACTAGAGATACAATAAATAACAACATATGGTGAACTAGAGACACAATAAATAACAACATATGGTGAACTAGAGACACGATAAATAACAACATATGGTGAACTAGAGACACGATATATAACAACATATGGTGAACTACAGACAACGTAAATAACACCATATGGTGAACAAGAGATACAATAAATAACAACATTTGGTGAACTAGAGACACGATAAATAACAACATTTGGTGAACTAGAGACACGATAAATAACAACATATGGTGAACTAGAGACACGATAAATAACAACATATGGTGAACTACAGACAACGTAAATAACAACATATGGTGAACAAGAGATACAATAAATAACAACATATGGTGAACTAGAGACACGATAAATAACAACATATGGTGAACTACAGACAACGTAAATAACAACATATGGTGAACTAGAGATACAATAAATAACAACATATGGTGAACTAGAGACACAATAAATAACAACATATGGTGAACTAGAGACACGATAAATAACAACATATGGTGAACTAGAGACACGATAAATAACAACATATGGTGAACTATAGATACAATAAATAACAACATTTGGTGAACTAGAGATACAATAAATAACAACATTTGGTGAACTAGAGATACAATAAATAACAACATATGGTGAACTAGAGACATGATAAATAACAACATATGGTGAACTAGAGACACGATAAATAACAACATATGGTGAACTACAGACAACGTAAATAACAACATATGGTGAACTAGAGATACAATAAATAACAACATATGGTGAACTACAGACAACGTAAATAACAACATATGGTGAACTAGAGATACAATAAATAACAACATATGGGTGAACTAGAGACACGATAAATAACAACATATGGTGAACTACAGACAACGTAAATAACAACATATGGTGAACTAGAGATACAATAAATAACAACATATGGTGAACTAGAGATACAATAAATAACAACATATGGTGAACTAGAGATACAATAAATAACAACATTTGGTGAACTAGAGATACAATAAATAACAACATATGGTGAACTACGGACAACGTAAATAACAACATATGATGAACTAGAGATACAGTAATAACAACATATGGTGAACTAGAGATACAATAAATAACAACAAATGGTGAACTAGAGACACAATAAATAACACATATGGTGAACTACAGACAACGTAAATAACAACATATGGTGAACTAGAGATACAATAAATAACAACATTTGGCGAACTAGAGACACGATAAATAACAACATATGGTGAACTAGAGACACGATAAATAACAACATATGGGTGAACTACAGGCACAATAAATAACAACATATGGTGATCTAGAGATACAATAAATAACAACATATGGTGAACTAGAGACACGATAAATCACAACATTTGGTGAACTAGAGATACAATAAATAACAACATATGGTGAACTAGAGACACGATAAATAACAACATTTGGTGAACTAGAGATACAATAAATAACAACATATGGTGAACTAGACATAATAAATAACAACATATGGTGAACTAGAGACACGATAAATAACAACATTTGGTGAACTAGAGACACGATAAATAACAACATTGGTGAACTAGAGATACAATAAATAACAACATTTGGTGAACTAGAGACACGATAAATAACAACATTTGGTGAACTAGACACAATAAATAACAACATATGGTGAACTAGAGATGCAATAAATAACAACATATGTGAACTAGAGATACAATAAATAACAACATATGGTGAACTAGAGATACAATAAATAACAACATTTGGTGAACTAGAGACACGATAAATAACAACATATGGTGAATAGACACAATAAATAACAACATATAGTGAACTAGAGATACAATAAATAACAACATATGGTGAACTAGAGATACAATAAATAACAACATTTGGTGAACTAGAGACAAGATAAATAACAACATATGGTGAACTAGAGACACGATAAATAACAACATATGGTGAACTAGACACAATAAATAACAACATATGGTGAACTAGACACAATAAATAACAACATATGGTGAACTAGACACAATAAATAACAACATATGGTGAACTAGACACAATAAATAACAACATATGGTGAACTAGAGATACGATAAATAACAACATATGGTGAACTAGAGACACGATAACATAACAACATATGGTTAACTAGAGACAAGATAAATAACAACATATGGTGAACTAAAGACACGATAAATAACAACATATGGTGAACTAGACACAATAAATAACAACATATGGTGAACTACAGACACAATAAATAACAACATATGGTGAACTAGAGATACAATAAATAACAACATTTTGGTGAACTAGAGACACGATAAATAACAACATATGGTGAACTAGACACAATAAATAACAACATATGGTGAACTACAGACACAATAAATAACAACATATGGTGAACTAGAGACAATAAATAACAACATGTGGTGAACTACAGACAACGTAAATAACAACATATGGTGAACTAGAGACACGATAAATAACAACATATGGTGAACTAGACACAATAAATAACTAACATATGGTGAACTACAGACACAATAAATAACAACATATGGTGAACTAGAGATACAATATAATAACAACATTTGGTGAACTAGAGACACGATAAATAACAACATATGGTGAACTAGACACAATAAATAACAACATATGGTGAACTACAGGCACAATAAATACCAACATATGGTGAACTAGAGACAATAAATAACAACATGTGGTGAACTACAGACAACGTAAATAACAACATATGGTGAACTAGAGACACGATAAATAACAACATATGGTGAACTAGACACAATAAATAACAAAATATGGTGAACTAGACACAATAAATAACAACATATGGTGAACTAGACACAATAAATAACAACATTTGGTGAACTAGAGACACGATAAATAACAACATATGGTGAACTAGAGACACGATAAATAACAACATATGGTGAACTAGAGACACGATAAATAACAACATATGGTGAACTAGACACAATAAATAAACAACATATGGTGAACTAGATACACGATAAATAACAACATATGGTGAACTAGAGACACGATAAATAACAACATATGGTGAACTAGAGACACGATAAAATAACAACATATGGTGAACTAGACACAATAAATAACATATGGTGAACTACAGACAACGTAAATAACAACATATGGTGAACAAGAGATACAATAAATAACAACATATGGTGAACTAGAGACACGAAAAAATAACAACATATGGGTGAACTAGAGACACGATAAATAACAAACATATGGTAACTAGAGACACGATAAATAACAACATATGGTGAACTAGACACAATAAATAACAACATATGGTGAACTAGACACAATAAATAACAACATATGGTGAACTAGACACAATAAATAACAACATATGGTGAACTAGACACAATAAATAACAACATTTGGTGGACAACTAGAGACACGATAAATAACAACATATGGTGAACTAGAGACACGATAAATAAACAACATATGTGGTGAACTAGAGACACGATAAATAACAACATATGGTGAACTACACACAATAAATAACAACATATGGTGAACTAGAGACACGATAAATAACAACATATGGTGAACTAGAGACACGATAAATCACAACATATGGGTGAACTAGAGACACGATAAATAACAACATATGGTGAACTAGACACAATAAATAACAACATATGGTGAACTAGAGACACGATGAATAACAACATATGGTGAACTAGAGACACGATAAATAACAACATATGGTGAACTAGACACAATAAATAACAACATATGGTGAACTAGAGACACGATAAATAACAACATATGGTGAACTAGAGACACGATAAATAACAACATATGGTGAACTAGACACAATAAATAACAACATATGGGTGAACTAGACACAATAAATAACAACATATGGTGAACTAGACACAATAAATAACAACATATGGTGAACTAGACACAATAAATAACAACATTTGGTGAACTAGAGACACGATAAATAACAACATATGGTGAACTAGAGACACGATAAATAACAACATATAATGAACTAGAGACACGATAAATAACAACATATGGTGAACTAGACACAATAAATAACAACATATGGTGAACTAGAGACACGATAAATAACAGCATATGGTGAACTAGAGACACGATAAATAACAACATATGGTGAACTAGAGATACAATAAATAACAACATATGGTGAACTAGAGATACAATAAATAACAACATATGGTGAACTACAGACGCAATAAATAACAGCGTCCTCAAGTTGTAATAAAGTGGAAATAGTTGGCAATCGAAACGTTATCAAATATGTCATTGATACTGAGGTGAAATTTATGGAATAGATCCATGATACTGATGTGACAAATAATACAGCAGATAAGGTGTCTAGACAGCTGGTGTCCAGTTCACTAGATAAAACCTAATTTTCTTTTGTTTCCCTGATAAGTAGTTGACTCTTCTATTTCAAACGAAAAATCCAATATTAATAATTTTTTTAGGTTAAAAAAAGTATTGTTTTCTTATAACCTGTCATTCATTACCTTCAATTAAACTTGCCTTACATCTCTTTGTTTGAAGTAAGTTCCAGCTCTCCCTCACCGACGACTGGTGTGTCATCATCAGAAGTTTTTTCTGTGCCATCTATGCCAACTGGTTATATTCCATCCGAAGGTAATCTCCACCACGTTATTTGATCTTGGGATGGCCTCACAAAATAATCATAATAAACTGATAATTTTTAGCGCTGTACCCCATGCTGTAGAAACTAGGCTATCAGTGCTGTATCCCATGCTGTAGAAACTAGGCTCACAGTGCTGTACCCCATGCTGTAGAAACTAGGCTATCAGTGCTGTACCCCATGCTGTAGAAACTAGGCTCACAGTGCTGTACCCCATGCTGTAGAAACTAGGCTCACAGTGCTGTACCCCATGCTGTAGAAACTAGGCTCACAGTGCTGTACCCCATGCTGTAGAAACTAGGCTCACAGTGCTGTACCCCATGCTGTAGAAACTAGGCTCACAGTGCTGTACCCCATGCTGTAGAAACTAGGCTCACAGTGCTGTACCCCATGCTGTAGAAACTAGGCTCACAGTGCTGTACCCCATGCTGTAGAAACTAGGCTCACAGTGCTGTACCCCATGCTGTAGAAACTAGGCTCACAGTGCTGTACCCCATGCTGTAGAAACTAGGCTCACAGTGCTGTACCCCATGCTGTAGAAACTAGGCTCACAGTGCTGTACCCCATGCTGTAGAAACTAGGCTCACAGTGCTGTACCCCATGCTGTAGAAACTAGGCTCACAGTGCTGTACCCCATGCTGTAGAAACTAGGCTCACAGTGCTGTACCCCTTGCTGTAGAAACTAGGCTCACAGTGCTGTACCCCATGCTGTAGAAACTAGGCTCACAGTGCTGTACCCCATGCTGTAGAAACTAGGCTCACAGTGCTGTACCCCATGCTGTAGAAACTAGGCTCACAGTGCTGTACCCCATGCTGTAGAAACTAGGCTCACAGTGCTGTACCCCATGCTGTAGAAACTAGGCTCACAGTGCTGTACCCCATGCTGTAGAAACTAGGCTCACAGTGCTGTACCCCATGCTGTAGAAACTAGGCTCACAGTGCTGTACCCCATGCTGTAGAAACTAGGCTCACAGTGCTGTACCCCATGCTGTAGAAACTAGGCTCACAGTGCTGTACCCCATGCTGTAGAAACTAGGCTCACAGTGCTGTACCCCATGCTGTAGAAACTAGGCTCACAGTGCTGTACCCCATGCTGTAGAAACTAGGCTCACAGTGCTGTACCCCATGCTGTAGAAACTAGGCTCACAGTGCTGTACCCCATGCTGTAGAAACTAGGCTCACAGTGCTGTACCCCATGCTGTAGAAACTAGGCTCACAGTGCTGTACCCCATGCTGTAGAAACTAGGCTCACAGTGCTTCGCGTAAAAATAATAAGACAAATAATTATCAATGAATTCCAAAGTTATAAGTCAACCAGTCACATCTCCCCTGTCTAGAGTACAGTCACAATTCTATGTCAACCATCAATATCTCTCATGTCTAGAGTACAGTCACAATTATATGTCAGCCAGTCATATCTCCCATGTCTAGAGTACAGTCACAATTCTATGTCAACCAGTCATATCTCCCATGTCTAGAGTACAGTCACAATTCTATGTCAACCATCAATATCTCCTATGTCTAGAGTATAGTCACAATTCTATGTCAACCAGTCACATCTCCAATGTCTAGAGTACAGTCACAATTCTATGTCAACCAGTCACATCTCACATGTCTAGGGACCAGTCACAATTCTATGTCAACCAGTCACATCTCCCATGTCTAGAGTACAGTCACTATTCTATGTCAACCAGTCACATCTCTCATGTCTAGAGTACATTCACAATTCTATGTCAACCAGTCACATCTCCCATGTCTAGAGTACAGTCACAATTCTATGTCAACCAGTCATATCTCTCATGTCTAGAGTACAGTCACAATTCTATGTCAACCAACATATCTCCCATGTCTAAAGTACAGTCACAATTCTATGTCAACCAGTCATATCTCCCATGTCTAGAGTACAGTCACAATTATATGTCAACCAGTCATATCTCTCATGTCTAGAGTACAGTGACAATTCTATGTCAACCTTTCATATCTCTCATGTCTAGAGTACAGTCACAATTCTATGTCAACAGTCACATCTCTCATGTCTAGAGTACAGTCACAATTCTATGTCAACCAGTAATATCTCCCATGTCTAGAGTACAGTCATAATTCTATGTCCACCAGTCACATCTCACATGTCAAGGGAAAAGTCACATCATGTCACCATCATCTCCCATGTCAGTACAGTCCAATCTATCACCTCCATCTCCCATGTCTAGAGTACAGTCACAATTCTATGTCAACCAGTCACATCTCCCATGTCTAGAGTACAGTCACAATTCTATGTCAACTAGTCACATCTCCCATGTCTAGAGTACAGTCACAATTCTATGTCAACCAGTCACACCTCGCATGTCTAGGGAACAGTCACAATTCTATGTCAACCAGTCACATCTCCCATGTCTACAGTACAGTCACAATTTTATGTCAACCAGTCACATCTCCCATGTCTAGAGTACAGTCACAATTCTATGTCAACCAGTTACATCTCCCATGTCTAGAGTACAGTCACAATTCTGTCAACCAGTCACATCTCCCATGTCTAGGGAACAGTCACAATTCTATGTCAACCAGTCACATCTCCCATGTCTACAGTACAGTCACAATTTTATGTCAACCATTCACATCTCCTATGTCTAGAGTACAGTCACAATTCTATGTCAAGCAGTCATATCTCCCATGTCTATAGTACAGTCACAATTCTATGTCAACCAGTCATATCTCCCATTTCTAGAGAACAGTCGAATTCTATTTTAACCAGTCATATCTCCAATGTCTAGAGTGCAGCGAGGAATGGTTCGGTCCTGAGTGCCAGTATCGTTGTCATTGTTCTTATGGCGGATGTAACAAGGACGGCACTTGTACGATCAGCGACACTTGTACCAACGGATGGTTCGGGTACGATTGTCAGTACAGTAAGTACTCCCTGATGGTCGTAGGCATTATATAGTACAGTTAGTACACTTGGCCGGAAGTCAGCTCTAAAGTACAAGAAGTACTTCCTGTAGGTATTCAGGAATATACAGTACATTAAGTGTGATATTTAACACCGTCGAGTACAGTAAGTACCCCCTGCCGGTAGCCAGCACTAGTCAGTACAGTAAGTACTCCCATCCACTAGTCAGCACTATTCAGTACAGTAAGTACTCCCATCCACTTGTCAGCACCATTCAGTACAGTAAGTACTCCCTGCCAGTATTCGGCACTATTCAGTACAGTAAGTACTCCGATCCACTAGTCAGCCCTATTCAGTACAGTAACTACTCCCTCCCGGTAATCAGCAATATTCAGTCCAGTAAGTACTTTCTGCCGGTAATCAGCACTATTCAGTCCAGTAAGTACTCCCTGCCGGTAGTCAGCCCTATTCAGTCCAGTAAGTACTCCCTGCCGGTAGTCAGCCCTATTCAGTACAGTAACTACTCCCTCCCGGTAGTCAGCACTATTCAGTCCAGTAAGTACTCCCTCCCGGTAGTCAGCACTATTGAGTCCAGTAAGTACTCCCTGCCGGTAGTCAGCACTATTCAGTCCAGTAAGTACTCCCTGCCGGTAGTCAGCACTATTCGGTCCAGTAAGTACTCCCTGCCGGTAGTCAGCACTATCGTCCGTAAGTACTCCCTGCGTAGTCAGCATATTAGTCCAGTAAGTACTCCCTGCCGGTAGTCAGCACTATTCGGTCCAGTAAGTACTCCCTGCCGGTAGTCAGCACTATTCTGTCCAGTAAGTACTCCCTGCCGGTAGTCAGCACTATTCGGTCCAGTAAGTACTCCCTGCCGGTAGTCAGCACTATTCAGTCCAGTAAGTACTCCCTGCCGGTAGTCAGCACTATTCAGTCCAGTAAGTACTCCCTGCCGGTAGTCAGCACTATTCAGTCCAGTAAGTACTCCCTGCCGGTAGTCAGCACTATTCGAGTCCAGTAAGTACTCCCTGCCGGTAGTCAGCACTATTGAGTCCAGTAAGTACTCCCTGCCGGTAGTCAGCACTATTCAGTCCAGTAAGTACTCCCTGCGGTAGTCAGCACTATTCAGTCCAGTAAGTACTCCCTGCCGGTAGTCAGCACTATTGAGTCCAGTAAGTACTCCCTGCCGGTAGTCAGCACTATTCGGTCCAGTAAGTACTCCCTGCCAGTAGTCAGCACTATTCGGTCCAGTAAGTACTCCCTGCCGGTAGTCAGCACTATTCGGTCCAGTAAGTACTCCCTGCCGGTAGTCAGCACTATTCGGTCCAGTAAGTACTCCCTGCCGGTAGTCAGCACTATTCGGTCCAGTAAGTACTCCCTGCCGGTAGTCAGCACTATTCGGTCCAGTAAGTACTCCCTGCCGATAGTCAGCACTATTCAGTCCAGTAAGTACTCCCTGCCGGTAGTCAGCACTATTCAGTCCAGTAAGTACTCCCTGCCGGTAGTCAGCACTATTCAGTCCAGTAAGTACTCCCTGCCGGTAGTCAGCACTATTCGGTCCAGTAAGTACTCCCTGCCGGTAGTCAGCACTATTCAGTCCAGTAAGTACTCCCTGCCGGTAGTCAGCACTATTCGAGTCCAGTAAGTACTCCCTGCCGGTAGTCAGCACTATTCAGTCCAGTAAGTACTCCCTGCCGGTAGTCAGCACTATTCAGTCCAGTAAGTACTCCCTGCCGGTAGTCAGCACTATTCAGTCCAGTAAGTACTACCTGCCGGTAGTCAGCACTATTCGGTCCAGTAAGTACTCCCTGCCGGTAGTCAGCACTATTCGGTCCAGTAAGTACTCCCTGCCGGTAGTCAGCACTATTGAGTCCAGTAAGTACTCCCTGCCGGTAGTCAGCACTATTGAGTCCAGTAAGTACTCCCTGCCGGTAGTCAGCACTATTAAGTCCAGTAAGTACTCCCTGCCGGTAGTCAGCACTATTCGGTCCAGTAAGTACTCCCTGCCGGTAGTCAGCACTATTCGGTCCAGTAAGTACTCCCTGCCGGTAGTCAGCACTATTCAGTCCAGTAAGTACTCCCTGCCGGTAGTCAGCACTATTCAGTCCAGTAAGTACTCCCTGCCGGTAGTCAGCACTATTCAGTCCAGTAAGTACTCCCTGCCGGTAGTCAGCACTATTCAGTACAGTAAGTACTCCCATCCACTTGTCAGCACTATTCAGTACAGTAAGTACTCCGATCCACTAGTCAGCCCTATTCAGAACAGTAACTACTCCCTCCCGGTAATCAGCAATATTCAGTCCAGTAACTACTCCCTCCCGGTAGTCAGCACTATTCAGTCCAGTAAGTACTCCCTCCCGGTAGTCAGCACTATTGAGTCCAGTAAGTACTCCCTCCCGGTAGTCAGCACTATTCGGTCCAGTAAGTACTCCCTGCCGGTAGTCAGCACTATTCGGTCCAGTAAGTACTCCCAGCCGGTAGTCAGCACTATTCAGTCCAGTAAGTACTCCCTGCCGGTAGTCAGCACTATTCAGTCCAGTAAGTACTCCCTGCCGGTAGTCAGCACTATTGAGTCCAGTAAGTACTCCCTGCCGGTAGTCAGCACTATTCGGTCCAGTAAGTACTCCCTGCCGGTAGTCAGCACTATTCGGTCCAGTAAGTACTCCCTGCCGGTAGTCAGCACTATTCAGTCCAGTAAGTACTCCCTGCCGGTAGTCAGCACTATTCAGTCCAGTAAGTACTCCCTGCCGGTAGTCAGCACTATTCGGTCCAGTAAGTACTCCCTGCCGGTAGTCAGCACTATCGGTCCAGTAAGTACTCCCTGCCGGTAGTCAGCACTATTCAGTCCAGTAAGTACTCCCTGCCGGTAGTCAGCACTATTCAGTCCAGTAAGTACTCCCTGCCGGTAGTCAGCACTATATGAGTCCAGTAAGTACTCCCTGCCGGTAGTCAGCACTATTCGGTCCAGTAAGTACTCCCTGCCGGTAGTCAGCACTATTCGGTCCAGTAATGTACTCCCTGCCGGTAGTCAGCACTATTCGGTCCAGTAAGTACTCCCTGCCGGTAGTCAGCACTATTCATCCAGTAAGTACTCCTCTCCGGTAAGTTCAGCACAATCATCCAGTAAGTACTCCCTGCCGGTAGTCAGCACTATTCGTCCAGTAAGTACTCCTTCGGGTAGTCAGCACTATTCAGTCACAGTAAGTACTCCCTCTCTGCCGTAGTCAGCACTATAATGAGTCCAGTAAGTACTCCCCTCCGTAGTCAGCACTATTCGGTCCAGTAAGTACTACCCTGCCTGTAGTCAGCACTATGTGAGTCCAGTAAGTACTACTCCCTGACGGTAGTCCTAGCACTATGAGTCCAGTAATGTACTCCCGCCCGTAGTCAGCACTATTCAGTCCATAAAGTACTCTTCCTGCCGGTAGTAACAGCACTATTCAGTCCAGTAAGTACTCCCTGCCGATAGTATCAGCACATTTCGGTCCAGTAAGTACTCCTGCGGTATGAGTCAGCACTATTCAGTCCAGAAGTTCTCCTGCGGTAGTCAGCCTATTAGTCCTAGTACGTTACATTCCCTGCCGCGTATGTCAGCACTATTCAGTCCAGTAAGTACTACCTGCCGGTAGTCAGCACTATTCAGTCCAGTAAGTACTCCGCCGGTAGTCAAGCACATATCAGTACCAGTAAGTACTCCCTGCGGTAGTCAGCACTATTCAGTCCAGTAAGTGAACTCTCGCACTGCCTGGTATGTCAGTACACTATTCAGTCCATGATAAGCTACTCCCTGCCGGTAGTCCAGCTACTATCTCGTCTCTAGTAAGTACTCCTCTGTCCGGTAGTCAGCTACTGATGTTCAGTCCGAGTAAGTAACTCCTGCGGTTAGTAACTCGCACTATTCAGTTCCAGTAGTATTCCATGTCGTTTAGTCATAGGACTTTTAGACCAGTAGAGTACTCCCTGCCGGTAGTCAGGACTATTCAGTCCACTAAGTACTCCCTGCGTGTAGTCGCAACTATTCAGTCGTAGTCAAAATTCCCTGCTCGGGTAAATATCATGCACTCTTTCAGATCCCGTTAGTACTATCGTGACCGGTAGTCAGTCAGCATATTCAGTCCAGTCAGTACTCTCACTGCGGTTGTCAGATATCAGATTCCAAGTAAGTACTCAACGTCGGAAGTCATGCACTATTCAGCTCCAGTAAGTAATGTACTCTCCCTTGCCGGTAGTCAGCACTATTCAGTCCAGTAAGTACTCCCTGCCGGTAGTCAGCACTATTCAGTCCAGTAAGTACTACTGCTCTGCCTGGTAGTCAGCACTAGTCAGTCCAGTAAGTACTCGTCCTCTGCCGGTAGTCAGCACTATTCAGTACAGTAAGTACTCCCTGCGGTAGTCAGCACTATTCAGTCCAGTAAAGTACTCCCTGCGGTAGTCAGCACTATTCAGTCCAGTAAGTACTCCCTGCCGGTAGTCAGCACTATTCAGTCCAGTAAGAGTACTACTCCCTGCCGGTATTATACAGTGACCTATTCAGTGTCTCAGTAAAGTACTCCCTGCGGTAGTCAGCACTATTCGTCCAGTAAGTACTCCCTGCGTAGTCAGCACTATTCAGATCAGTAAGTACTCTGCCGTAGTCAGCACTATTCAGTCCAGTACTACTCCCTGCCGGTAGTCAGCACTATTCATGTCTCTATGTCTCACCGAAGTACTCTCCTGCCGGTAGTCAGCACTATTCAGTACCCAGTAAGTACTCACCTGCCGGTAGTCGCACTATTCAGTCCAGTAAGTAACTCCCTGCCGGTAGTCAGCACTATTCAGTCCAGTAAGTAACTCCCTGCCGGTAGTCAGCACTATTTCAGTCCAGTAAGTACTCCCTGCGGTAGTCAGGCACTATTCAGTCCAGTAAGTACTACCCTGCTGTAGTCGCAGTCTTACAGCTATTCAGTCAGTAAGTAATACTCCTGCCTGAAGTCAGCACTATCAGTCAGTAAGTACTCCCTGCCGGTAGTCAGCACTATCGACAGTCCAGTAAGTAACTCCTGCGGTAGTCAGCACTATTCAGTCCAGTAAGTACTCCCTGCCGGTAGTCAGCACTATTCAGTCCAGTAAGTACTCCTGCCGGTAGTCATCACTATTCAGTCCAGTAGTACGTACTCCCTGCGTAGTCAGTCACTATTCATCCTAAGTCCCCTGCCGGTAGTCAGCTAGCTATTATTGATACTTCCCTGCGTAGTCAGCTATCGTCAGTAAGTACCCTGCCGGTAGACAGCACTATTCAGTCCAGTAGAGTACTCCCTGCCGGTAGTCAGCACTATTCAGTCCAGTAAGTACTCTCCTGCGGTATGTCGCATATTCAGTCAGTATACTCCTGTCGAGTAGTCAGCACATCAGTCCGTAATGATCCCTGCGTAGTCAGCACTATTCAGTCCAGTAAGTACGTCCCTGCCGGTAGTCAGCACTATTCAGTCCAGTAAGTACTCTACCCCTGCGGTAGTCAGCACTATTCAGTCCAGTAAGTACTCCATGCCTGTAGTCAGCACTTTCAGTCCAGTAAGTACATCCCTGCCGGTAGTCAGCACTATTCAGATCCAGTAAGTACTTCTGCGGTAGTCCAGCACTATTCAGTCCAGTAAGTACTCCTGCCGTAGTCCACTATTCAGTCCGAAGTATCGCCGTAGTCAGCATATTCTAGTCCAGTAAGTACACTTCCTGCCGGAATGTCAGCACTATTCAGACCAGTAAGTACTTACCCTGCCGGTAGTCAGCACTATTCAGTCCAGTAAGTACTTCACTGCCGTTAGTCAGCACTATTCAGTCCAGTAAGTACTCCCTGCCGGTAGTCACACTATCAGTCCAGTAAGTACTCCTGCCGTAGTCAGTCACATATTCAGTCCAGTAAGTATACTCCCTGCCGTAGTCAGCACTATTTCAGTCCAGTAAGTACTGCACTCCTGCCGTAGTCATGCACTAATTCAGATCCATAAGTACTCCCTGCCGGTAGTCAGCACTATTCAGTTCCAGTAAGTACTCCCTGCCGGTAGTCAGCACTATTCAGTCCAGTAAGTACTCCCTGCCGGTAGTCAGCACTATCAGTCCAGTAAGTACTCTTCCGAGTATTTAGTATTTTTCAGCCTATTCAGACAATTGTAAAAGTACTCCTGCCTGGTTGTCAGCACTATTCAGTCCAGTAAAGATCTCCCCTGTCCGGTAGTCAGCACTATTCAGTCCAGTAAGTACTCTCCCTGCCGGTAGTCTAGCACATTCAGAACTCAAAGTAAGTACTCCCTGCCGGTAGTCAGCACTATTCAGTCCAGTAAGTACTCCCTAGCCGGTAGTCAGCACTATTCAGTCCAGTAAGTACTCCCTGCCGGTAGTCAGCACTATTCAGTCCAGTAAGTACTCCCTGCCGGTAGTCAGCACTATTCAGATCCAGTAAGTACTCCCTGCCGTATCAGTTCACTATTCAGTCCAGTAAGTACTCCCCTGCCGTAGTCAGCACTATTCAGTCCAGTAAGTACTGCCCTGCCGGTAGTCAGCACTATTCAGTCCAGTAAGTACTCCTCTGCCGGTAGTCAGCACTGATTCAGTCCAGTAAGTACTACCTGCGTAGTCAGTCATCATTCAGTCAGTAAGTATCCCTGCCGGTAGTCAGCAAACTATTCAGTCCCAGTAAATAGTACTACTCGCCTGCCGGTAGTCAGACAGCATAGAGACGCAGTAAGACATTACTCCAAGTGCCGCGTATCAGCACTATTCAGTCCAGTAAGTACTCCCTGCGTAGTTCAGTCACTATTCAGTCCAGTAAGTACTCACTGCTCGGTAGTCAGCAACTATTCAGTCCAGTAGTACTCCTGCCGTAAGTCAGCACTATTCAGTCAGTAAGTACTCCCTGCCGGTAGTCAGCACTATTCAGTCCAGTAATACTCCCTGCCGGTAGTTCAGCACATTCAGTCCAGTAAGTACTCCCGTGCCGGTAGTCAGCACTATTCAGTCCAGTAAGTATCCCTGCCGGTAGTCAGCCTATCGTCCGTAGTACCTCCCTGCCGTAGTCAGCACTTTAGATCCAGTAAGTACTCCATGCCGGTAGTCAGCACTATTCAGTCCAGTAAGTGACTCCCTGCCGGTAGTCAGCACTATTCAGTCCAGTAAGTACTCCCTGCCGGTAGTCAGCACGTATTCAGTCCAGTAAGTACTCCCTGCCGTCAGTCAAGCATCGTATTCGGATCCGTAAGTGTATCTCCCTGCGGTAGTTCAGCACTATTCAGTCCAGTTTTCAGTAAGTACTCACCTGCCTGTGTTAGTCAGCACTCATTGAGTCGCATGTAGCAGTGTACTTGACTCCCTGCCGTAAGAGTCAGCACTATTCAGTCGCAGTACGTTACTCCCTGCCGGTAGTCACACTATTCGATGTCCAGAAAGTACTCCCTGCCGTTATGTCAGCACTATCAGTCCAGTAATACTTCCCTGCCGGTAGTCAGCACTATTCAGCTCCAGTAAGTACTCCCTGTGCCGGATAGTTCAGCACTATACATTCCAGTAAGAATCCCTGCCGGTAGTCAGCACTATTCAGTCCAGTAATACGTCAACTCGCTGCCGAGTAGTCCAGCTACTATTCAGTCCAGTAAAGTGTACTGACCTCTGCCGGTAGTCCAGCACTATTCAGTCAGTCCAGTAAGTACTCCCTGCCGGTAGTCAGCACATTCAGTCCAGTAAGTACTCCCTGCCGGTAGTCAGCACTATTCAGTCCAGTAAGTACTCCTGCGTTGTCAGCACTATTCAGTCCAGTAAGTCTCCGCCGGTTGCATATAGTAGTAAGCTCTTATATCAGCCGTAATAGTACTCCATGCTCTGCCTGGTAGTCACACTATTCAGTCCAGTAAGTACTCCCTGCCGTAGTCAGCACTATTCAGTCCAGTAAGTACTCACTGCCGGTAGTCAGCACTATTTCATCCAGTAAGTACTCCCTGCCGTAGTCAGCACTATTCAGTCAGTAAGTACTCCTGCCGTATTCAGCACTATTCAGTCAGTAAGTACTTCCCTAGCCGTGTAGATATTCAGCATATTCAGTCAGCACTAATAGTACTCCCTGCCGGTAGTCAGCACTATTCAGTCCAGTAAGTACTCCCTGCCGTAGTCAGCACTATTCAGTCCAGTAAGTACTCCCTGCCGTAGTCAGCACTATTCAGTCAGTAAGTACTTCCTGCCTGTAGTCAGCACTATTCAGTCCAGTAAGTACTCCCTGCCGGTAGTCAGCACTATTCAGTCCAGTAAGTACTCCCTGCCGGTAGTCAGCACTATTCAGTCCAGTAAGTACTCCCTGCCTGTAGTCAGCACTATTCAGTCCAGTAAGTACTCCCTGCCGGTAGTCAGCACTATTCAGTCCAGTAAGTACTCCCTGCGGTAGTCAGCACTATTCAGTCCAGTAAGTACTCCCTGCCGGTAGTCAGCACTATTCAGTACCAGTAAGTACTCCTGCCGTAGTCAGCACTATTCAGTCCAGTAAGTACTCCTGCCGGTAGTCAGCACTATTCAGTCCAGTAAGTACTCCCTGCCGGTAGTCAGCACTATTCAGTCCAGTAAGTACTCCCTGCCGGTAGTCAGCACTATTCAGTCCAGTAAGTACTCCCTGCCGGTAGTCAGCACTATTCAGTCCAGTAAGTACTCCCTGCCGGTAGTCAGCACTATTCAGTCCAGTAAGTACTCCCTGCCGGTAGTCAGCACTATTCAGTCCAGTAAGTACTCCCTGCCGGTAGTCAGCACTATTCAGTCCAGTAAGTACTCCCTGCCGGTAGTCAGCACTATTCAGTCCAGTAAGTACTCCCTGCCGGTAGTCAGCACTATTCAGTCCAGTAAGTACTCCCTGCCGGTAGTCAGCACTATTCAGTCCAGTAAGTACTCCCTGCCGGTAGTCAGCACTATTCAGTCCAGTAAGTACTCCCTGCCGGTAGTCAGCACTATTCAGTCCAGTAAGTACTCCCTGCCGGTAGTCAGCACTATTCAGTCCAGTAAGTACTCCCTGCCGGTAGTCAGCACTATTCAGTCCAGTAAGTACTCCCTGCCGGTAGTCAGCACTATTCAGTCCAGTAAGTACTCCCTGCCGGTAGTCAGCACTATTCAGTCCAGTAAGTACTCCCTGCCGGTAGTCAGCACTATTCAGTCCAGTAAGTACTCCCTGCCGGTAGTCAGCACTATTCAGTCCAGTAAGTACTCCCTGCCGGTAGTCAGCACTATTCAGTCCAGTAAGTACTCCCTGCGGTAGTCAGCACTATTCAGTCCAGTAAGTACTCCCTGCCGGTAGTCAGCACTATTCAGTCCAGTAAGTACTCCCTGCCGGTAGTCAGCACTATTCAGTCCAGTAAGTACTCCCTGCCGGTAGTCAGCACTATTCAGTCCAGTAAGTACTCCCTGCCGGTAGTCAGCACTATTCAGTCCAGTAAGTACTCCCTGCCGGTAGTCAGCACTATTCAGTCCAGTAAGTACTCCCTGCCGGTAGTCAGCACTATTCAGTCCAGTAAGTACTCCCTGCCGGTAGTCAGCACTATTCAGTCCAGTAAGTACTCCCTGCCGGTAGTCAGCACTATTCAGTCCAGTAAGTACTCCCTGCCGGTAGTCAGCACTATTCAGTCCAGTAAGTACTCCCTGCCGGTAGTCAGCACTATTCAGTCCAGTAAGTACTCCCTGCCGGTAGTCAGCACTATTCAGTCCAGTAAGTACTCCCTGCCGGTAGTCAGCACTATTCAGTCCAGTAAGTACTCCCTGCCGGTAGTCAGCACTATTCAGTCCAGTAAGTACTCCCTGCCGGTAGTCAGCACTATTCAGTCCAGTAAGTACTCCCTGCCGGTAGTCAGCACTATTCAGTCCAGTAAGTACTCCCTGCCGGTAGTCAGCACTATTCAGTCCAGTAAGTACTCCCTGCCGGTAGTCAGCACTATTCAGTCCAGTAAGTACTCCCTGCCGGTAGTCAGCACTATTCAGTCCAGTAAGTACTCCCTGCCGGTAGTCAGCACTATTCAGTCCAGTAAGTACTCCCTGCCGGTAGTCAGCACTATTCAGTCCAGTAAGTACTCCCTGCCGGTAGTCAGCACTATTCAGTCCAGTAAGTACTCCCTGCCGGTAGTCAGCACTATTCAGTCCAGTAAGTACTCCCTGCCGGTAGTCAGCACTATTCAGTCCAGTAAGTACTCCCTGCCGGTAGTCAGCACTATTCAGTCCAGTAAGTACTCCCTGCCGGTAGTCAGCACTATTCAGTCCAGTAAGTACTCCCTGCCGGTAGTCAGCACTATTCAGTCCAGTAAGTACTCCCTGCCGGTAGTCAGCACTATTCAGTCCAGTAAGTACTCCCTGCCGGTAGTCAGCACTATTCAGTCCAGTAAGTACTCCCTGCCGGTAGTCAGCACTATTCAGTCCAGTAAGTACTCCCTGCCGGTAGTCAGCACTATTCAGTCCAGTAAGTACTCCCTGCCGGTAGTCAGCACTATTCAGTCCAGTAAGTACTCCCTGCCGGTAGTCAGCACTATTCAGTCCAGTAAGTACTCCCTGCCGGTAGTCAGCACTATTCAGTCCAGTAAGTACTCCCTGCCGGTAGTCAGCACTATTCAGTCCAGTAAGTACTCCCTGCCGGTAGTCAGCACTATTCAGTCCAGTAAGTACTCCCTGCCGGTAGTCAGCACTATTCAGTCCAGTAAGTACTCCCTGCCGGTAGTCAGCACTATTCAGTCCAGTAAGTACTCCCTGCCGGTAGTCAGCACTATTCAGTCCAGTAAGTACTCCCTGCCGGTAGTCAGCACTATTCAGTCCAGTAAGTACTCCCTGCCGGTAGTCAGCACTATTCAGTCCAGTAAGTACTCCCTGCCGGTAGTCAGCACTATTCAGTCCAGTAAGTACTCCCTGCCGGTAGTCAGCACTATTCAGTCCAGTAAGTACTCCCTGCCGGTAGTCAGCACTATTCAGTCCAGTAAGTACTCCCTGCCGGTAGTCAGCACTATTCAGTCCAGTAAGTACTCCCTGCCGGTAGTCAGCACTATTCAGTCCAGTAAGTACTCCCTGCCGGTAGTCAGCACTATTCAGTCCAGTAAGTACTCCCTGCCGGTAGTCAGCACTATTCAGTCCAGTAAGTACTCCCTGCCGGTAGTCAGCACTATTCAGTCCAGTAAGTACTCCCTGCCGGTAGTCAGCACTATTCAGTCCAGTAAGTACTCCCTGCCGGTAGTCAGCACTATTCAGTCCAGTAAGTACTCCCTGCCGGTAGTCAGCACTATTCAGTCCAGTAAGTACTCCCTGCCGGTAGTCAGCACTATTCAGTCCAGTAAGTACTCCCTGCCGGTAGTCAGCACTATTCAGTCCAGTAAGTACTCCCTGCCGGTAGTCAGCACTATTCAGTCCAGTAAGTACTCCCTGCCGGTAGTCAGCACTATTCAGTCCAGTAAGTACTCCCTGCCGGTAGTCAGCACTATTCAGTCCAGTAAGTACTCCCTGCCGGTAGTCAGCACTATTCAGTCCAGTAAGTACTCCCTGTCCTCGTGTATCGCGGTAGTCAGCACTATTCAGTCCAGTAAGTACTCCCTGCCGGTAGTCAGCACTATTCAGTCCAGTAAGTACTCCCTGCCTGTAGTCAGCACTATTCAGTCCAGTAAGTACTCCCTGCCGGTAGTCAGCACTATTCAGTCCAGTAAGTACTCCCTGCCGGTAGTCAGCACTATTCAGTCCAGTAAGTACTCCCTGCCGGTAGTCAGCACTATTCAGTCCAGTAAGTACTCCCTGCCGGTAGTCAGCACTATTCAGTCCAGTAAGTACTCCCTGCCTGTAGTCAGCACTATTCAGTCCAGTAAGTACTCCCTGCCTGTAGTCAGCACTATTCAGTCCAGTAAGTACTCCCTGCCGGTAGTCAGCACTATTCAGTCCAGTAAGTACTCCCTGCCGGTAGTCAGCACTATTCAGTCCAGTAAGTACTCCCTGCCGGTAGTCAGCACTATTCAGTCCAGTAAGTACTCCCTGCCGTAGTCAGCACTATTCAGTCCAGTAAGTACTCCCTGCCTGTAGTCAGCACTATTCAGTCCAGTAAGTACTCCCTGCCTGTAGTCAGCACTATTCAGTCCAGTAAGTACTCCCTGCCGGTAGTCAGCACTATTCAGTCCAGTAAGTACTCCCTGCCTGTAGTCAGCACTATTCAGTCCAGTAAGTACTCCCTGCCGGTAGTCAGCACTATTCAGTCCAGTAAGTACTCCCTGCCTGTAGTCAGCACTATTCAGTCCAGTAAGTACTCCCTGCCTGTAGTCAGCACTATTCAGTCCAGTAAGTACTCCCTGCCGGTAGTCAGCACTATTCAGTCCAGTAAGTACTCCCTGCCGGTAGTCAGCACTATTCAGTCCAGTAAGTACTCCCTGCCGTAGTCAGCACTATTCAGTCCAGTAAGTACTCCCTGCCGGTAGTCAGCACTATTCAGTCCAGTAAGTACTCCCTGCCGGTAGTCAGCACTATTCAGTCCAGTAAGTACTCCCTGCCGGTAGTCAGCACTATTCAGTCCAGTAAGTACTCCCTGCCTGTAGTCAGCACTATTCAGTCCAGTAAGTACTCCCTGCCGGTAGTCAGCACTATTCAGTCCAGTAAGTACTCCCTGCCTGTAGTCAGCACTATTCAGTCCAGTAAGTACTCCCTGCCGGTAGTCAGCACTATTCAGTCCAGTAAGTACTCCCTGCCGGTAGTCAGCATTCAGTCGATATTCAGTCCATTCAGTAAGTACTCCCTGCCTGTAGTCAGCACTATTCAGTCCAGTAAGTACTCCCTGCCTGTAGTCAGCACTATTCAGTCCAGTAAGTACTCCCTGCCGGTAGTCAGCACTATTCAGTCCAGTAAGTACTCCCTGCCGGTAGTCAGCACTATTCAGTCCAGTAAGTACTCCCTGCCGGTAGTCAGCACTATTCAGTCCAGTAAGTACTCCCTGCCTGTAGTCAGCACTATTCAGTCCAGTAAGTACTCCCTGCCTGTAGTCAGCACTATTCAGTCCAGTAAGTACTCCCTGCCTGTAGTCAGCACTATTCAGTCCAGTAAGTACTCCCTGCCGGTAGTCAGCACTATTCAGTCCAGTAAGTACTCCCTGCCGGTAGTCAGCACTATTGAGTCCAGTAAGTACTCCCTGCCGGTAGTCAGCACTATTCAGTCCAGTAAGTACTCCCTGCCTGTAGTCAGCACTATTCAGTCCAGTAAGTACTCCCTGCCTGTAGTCAGCACTATTCAGTCCAGTAAGTACTCCCTGCCTGTAGTCAGCACTATTCAGTCCAGTAAGTACTCCCTGCCGGTAGTCAGCACTATTCAGTCCAGTAAGTACTCCCTGCCGGTAGTCAGCACTATTGAGTCCAGTAAGTACTCCCTGCCGGTAGTCAGCACTATTCAGTCCAGTAAGTACTCCCTGCCTGTAGTCAGCACTATTCAGTCCAGTAAGTACTCCCTGCCTGTAGTCAGCACTATTCAGTCCAGTAAGTACTCCCTGCCGGTAGTCAGCACTATTCAGTCCAGTAAGTACTCCCTGCCGGTAGTCAGCACTATTGAGTCCAGTAAGTACTCCCTGCCGGTAGTCAGCACTATTCAGTCCAGTAAGTACTCCCTGCCTGTAGTCAGCACTATTCAGTCCAGTAAGTACTCCCTGCCTGTAGTCAGCACTATTCAGTCCAGTAAGTACTCCCTGCCTGTAGTCAGCACTATTCAGTCCAGTAAGTACTCCCTGCCTGTAGTCAGCACTATTCAGTCCAGTAAGTACTCCCTGCCTGTAGTCAGCACTATTCAGTCCAGTAAGTACTCCCTGCCTGTAGTCAGCACTATTCAGTCCAGTAAGTACTCCCTGCCTGTAGTCAGCACTATTCAGTCCAGTAAGTACTCCCTGCCTGTAGTCAGCACTATTCAGTCCAGTAAGTACTCCCTGCCGGTAGTCAGCACTATTGAGTCCAGTAAGTACTCCCTGCCGGTAGTCAGCACTATTGAGTCCAGTAAGTACTCCCTGCCGGTAGTCAGCACTATTCAGTCCAGTAAGTACTCCCTGCCTGTAGTCAGCACTATTCAGTCCAGTAAGTACTCCCTGCCTGTAGTCAGCACTATTCAGTCCAGTAAGTACTCCCTGCCGGTAGTCAGCACTATTCAGTCCAGTAAGTACTCCCTGCCGGTAGTCAGCACTATTGAGTCCAGTAAGTACTCCCTGCCGGTAGTCAGCACTATTCAGTCCAGTAAGTACTCCCTGCCTGTAGTCAGCACTATTCAGTCCAGTAAGTACTCCCTGCCTGTAGTCAGCACTATTCAGTCCAGTAAGTACTCCCTGCCTGTAGTCAGCACTATTCAGTCCAGTAAGTACTCCCTGCCTGTAGTCAGCACTATTCAGTCCAGTAAGTACTCCCTGCCTGTAGTCAGCACTATTCAGTCCAGTAAGTACTCCCTGCCGGTAGTCAGCACTATTCAGTCCAGTAAGTACTCCCTGCCGGTAGTCAGCACTATTGAGTCCAGTAAGTACTCCCTGCCGGTAGTCAGCACTATTCAGTCCAGTAAGTACTCCCTGCCGGTAGTCAGCACTATTCAGTCCAGTAAGTACTCCCTGCCGGTAGTCAGCACTATTCAGTCCAGTAAGTACTCCCTGCCGGTAGTCAGCACTATTCAGTCCAGTAAGTACTCCCTGCCGGTAGTCAGCACTATTCAGTCCAGTAAGTACTCCCTGCCGGTAGTCAGCACTATTCAGTCCAGTAAGTACTCCCTGCCGGTAGTCAGCACTATTCAGTCCAGTAAGTACTCCCTGCCGGTAGTCAGCACTATTCAGTCCAGTAAGTACTCCCTGCCGGTAGTCAGCACTATTCAGTCCAGTAAGTACTCCCTGCCGGTAGTCAGCACTATTCAGTCCAGTAAGTACTCCCTGCCGGTAGTCAGCACTATTCGGTCCAGTAAGTACTCCCTGCCGGTAGTCAGCACTATTCAGTCCAGTAAGTACTCCCTGCCGGTAGTCAGCACTATTCAGTCCAGTAAGTACTCCCTGCCGGTAGTCAGCACTATTCAGTCCAGTAAGTACTCCCTGCCGGTAGTCAGCACTATTCAGTCCAGTAAGTACTCCCTGCCGGTAGTCAGCACTATTCAGTCCAGTAAGTACTCCCTGCCGGTAGTCAGCACTATTCAGTCCAGTAAGTACTCCCTGCCGGTAGTCAGCACTATTCAGTCCAGTAAGTACTCCCTGCCGGTAGTCAGCACTATTCAGTCCAGTAAGTACTCCCTGCCGGTAGTCAGCACTATTCAGTCCAGTAAGTACTCCCTGCCGGTAGTCAGCACTATTCAGTCCAGTAAGTACTCCCTGCCGGTAGTCAGCACTATTCAGTCCAGTAAGTACTCCCTGCCGGTAGTCAGCACTATTCAGTCCAGTAAGTACTCCCTGCCGGTAGTCAGCACTATTCAGTCCAGTAAGTACTCCCTGCCGGTAGTCAGCACTATTCAGTCCAGTAAGTACTCCCTGCCGGTAGTCAGCACTATTCAGTCCAGTAAGTACTCCCTGCCGGTAGTCAGCACTATTCAGTCCAGTAAGTACTCCCTGCCGGTAGTCAGCACTATTCAGTCCAGTAAGTACTCCCTGCCGGTAGTCAGCACTATTCAGTCCAGTAAGTACTCCCTGCCGGTAGTCAGCACTATTGAGTCCAGTAAGTACTCCCTGCCGGTAGTCAGCACTATTCAGTCCAGTAAGTACTCCCTGCCGGTAGTCAGCACTATTCAGTCCAGTAAGTACTCCCTGCCGGTAGTCAGCACTATTCAGTCCAGTAAGTACTCCCTGCCGGTAGTCAGCACTATTCAGTCCAGTAAGTACTCCCTGCCGGTAGTCAGCACTATTCAGTCCAGTAAGTACTCCCTGCCGGTAGTCAGCACTATTCAGTCCAGTAAGTACTCCCTGCCGGTAGTCAGCACTATTCAGTCCAGTAAGTACTCCCTGCCGGTAGTCAGCACTATTCAGTCCAGTAAGTACTCCCTGCCGGTAGTCAGCACTATTCAGTCCAGTAAGTACTCCCTGCCGGTAGTCAGCACTATTCAGTCCAGTAAGTACTCCCTGCCGGTAGTCAGCACTATTCAGTCCAGTAAGTACTCCCTGCCGGTAGTCAGCACTATTCAGTCCAGTAAGTACTCCCTGCCGGTAGTCAGCACTATTCAGTCCAGTAAGTACTCCCTGCCGGTAGTCAGCACTATTCAGTCCAGTAAGTACTCCCTGCCGGTAGTCAGCACTATTCAGTCCAGTAAGTACTCCCTGCCGGTAGTCAGCACTATTGAGTCCAGTAAGTACTCCCTGCCGGTAGTCCGCCCCGTCTCAAGTAAACAACGACAATGTCATGTTATTATCAGAAACGATCAGTTGTTTTGTTCTATCGTGCAGCTGACATAACTCCAACAGTAAAGAGCTTACCCAGAGAACTTACCGACAACATCCTCAGCACTTGCACCGTGTTGCCCAAGGGCGTGGTCTCAATGCGATGGAACGCCTCCTTTCTCTTCACCTGGCTCCGCCTTGTCCTGTATGGCTATGAATATGGCCAGGCTGTTGAACACCGTATGTAAAATTCACATACGTTCACATTAGTATTTAGATATAAAAAAAGGCGTGCATCATTTACATGTCAGTTACTGGTCAGTTACTGGTCAGCAACAGAAAGGTTGTTTGTATGACTGTGTGTAATGCGGCAAGGAAAAAAAAACGTTTCATACATAAACAGATAATGTAATTAAATTATTGAATCAGATAAATAAAACAACCGTGTTATATTTCGACCCAAACGATAAGTTTAGAAATGATCAAATAAAATAATTGATAAGTTAAGAAGTGATCTAATAAAATAATTGATAAGTTAAGAAGTGATCAAATAAAGTAAACCTTTTTTCATCTCTAATTAAAATTATATCCCCACATTAAAAAAAAATAAATGCTTTTTAAATATATATTTGACTAGCGTCTCAAAAAAAAATACTTAAGAAAGTTAAACTTAATATTTGACCTGCCAGCCAACATGAACATTACCTACCTGTACCATCTTTATAGTTCACTTGCCAGCCAACATGAACATTATCTACCTGTACCATCTTTATATCTCACCGGCCAGCCAAAATGAACATTACCTACCTGTAGCAACTTTATAGTTGACCTGTCAGCCAACATGAACATTACCTACCTGTAGCACCTTCATATTTGACCTGTCAGCCAACATGACCATTAGCTACCTGTAGCATCTTTATATTTGACCTGTCAGCCAACATGAACATTACCTACCTGTACCATCTTTATATTTCACCTGACAGCAAACATGAACATAACCTACCCGTAGCACCTTTATATTTGACCTGTCAGCCACCATGAACATTACCTACCCGTAGCACCTTTATATTTCACCTGCCTGCGAACAGGAACAATACATACCTGTAGCACCTTTATATTTGACCTGTCAGCCAACATGAACATTACCTACCTGTAGCACTTTTATATTTCATCTGCCTGCCAACATGAACATTACCTACCTGTAGCACCATTAAATTTGACCTGTCAGCCAACATGAACATTACCTACCTGTACCATCTTTATATTTCACCTGACAGCCAACATGAACATCACCTACCTGTAGCACCTTTATATTTCACCTGCCAGCAAACATGAACATTATCTACCTGTAGAACCTTTATATTTCACCTGCCTGCGAACAGGAACAATACCTACCTGTAGCACCTTTATATTTGACCTGTCAGCCAACATGAACATTACCTACCTGTGCCATCTTTATATTTCACCTGACAGCCAACATGAACATCACCTACCTGTAGCACCTTTATATTTCACCTGCCAGCCAACATGAACATTATCTACCTGTAGAACCTTTATATTTCACCTGCCTGCGAACAGGAACAATACATACCTGTAGCACCTTTATATTTGACCTGTCAGCCAACATGAACATTACCTACCTGTAGCACCTTTATATTTCATCTGCCTGCCAACATGAACATTACCTACCTGTAGCACCTTTATATTTGACCTGTCAGCCAACATGAACATTATCTACCTGTAGCACCTTTATATTTCACCTGCCTGCCAACATGAACATTACCTACCTGTAGCACCTTTATATTTGACCTGTCAGCCAACATGAACATTACCTACCTGTAGCACTTTTATATTTGACCTGTCAGCCAAAATGAACATTACCTACCTGTACCATATTAATATTTCACCTGCCAGCCAACATGAACATTACCTACATGTAGCACCATTAAATTTGACCTGTCAGCCAACATGAACATTACCTACCTGTACCATCTTTATATTTCACCTGACAGCCAACATGAACATCACCTACCTGTAGCACCTTTATATTTCACCTGCCAGCCAACATGAACATTATCTACCTGTAGAACCTTTATATTTGACCTGTCAGCCAACATGAACATTACCTACCTGTAGAACCTTTATATTTGACCTGTCAGCCAACATGAACATTACCTACCTGTAGAACCTTTATATTTGACCTGTCAGCCAACATGAATATTACCTACCTGTAGAACCTTTATATTTGACCTGTCAGCCAACATAAACATTACCTACTTGTACCATCTTTATATTTCACCTGCCAGCCAACATGAACATTACCTACCTATACCAAAAGGAAGGCAGGCCGCCATCAGAGCCACTAACCAGGTGTAAAAATCCCATCATCAAAATCCCAGAGATCGGATTGGTGGACCTGGAGTGTTACCCTTACACTAGGATCCAGGCTATGACCCTACACGTCCCTGAAGATATACGTATATGCTCTCTGCACGTCAATGGTGGTAAGTTAACAAAACCCTTACCAAAGTACCAACCCTAACCAGGTGATGACTCTCTATGACTCTCTATGTCTAAGGTTGATAGTTTTTACCTAATCAATCCCTTACCATAATGCTAATCATAACTGTCTATGAGAATTTTGTTAAGTTATTAAAACCCTTACTATAGTGCTAATACTAACTCTCTATGACAATGCTGAAAGGTCAATGCCCTACCCTGAACTCAATAAACCACGCCCCTTACGATCAATAAATATATAGATATCCTGACGGTATTTGTTATAAATCATTTCTTGGCTTGACATCATCAGAGCATTTCAGAAATATAAATAAATTGTTTATTGTTTCGTTTTAGTCGTAAAAAGCATAAAACTTTTATGTAATTTTTTTGAGTTTCAGTATTTTAATTACATTTATCATCAAGCCAACAATTGACATAATTATATTTTACTTTGTTGCATATTTCTATCCTATTGATATTGTGTTGTGTTACTTACAGCGGCGTAGCGTGGGTATGTGCCGCCCGGGGCAGAACCCATGTTTGCCGCCCCCTCTCGCCCCAGAAAAATATGTTGACGCTATAATTGCTATAAATAAAAGATAATGTAATATATTAAGCTTTATTCTTGGGGGAACTCACTCTCTGGTATTAGTATTAGTCTTATAATGTTTGAGTGATGTCCCTTGCATGTAGAGTTCCGTTTTGAGATACAGAATAAACAAGGTGCACTGTAAATGGCTTCTTCGTCTGTTGTATCATTATAAAACCACCCAATCCACTTCATTGGCGACGAGGATTAATCAATCCACTAAAAAGAAGCTTGCTAGAGCATATTTGCTAAGTATTTATTGGATAATGGCTCTATATAGCCAGATACATGAATTTAATTCTAATGAAGAAAACATTCATGATTATTTAGATAGGTTAAGATTCTACCTTGAAGCTAACGATGTGACGATAGAAGCCAAAAAGAGAGCTGTTTTGTTAACAGTCATAGGGCCTCAACAATTTAGGCTATTAAAGGACTTATGTGCACCATCTAGTCCAGCTACCAAGAGCTTTAACGAGCTGATCAAACTCCTCACAGATCACCATGCACCTGCACCACCAAAGTTCCTGTGTCGAGCCAGATTTGACGGTAGGACTCGTCAACCAAACGAGTCTATATCATAATATGTCGCAGCACTACGTCATCTAAGTGAATTCTGTGAATTTGGCGACACCCTGTCCGACAGACTATGTGAAAAGTTTGTCACCGGTGTGAACAGCCCTGATATGCAGAGAAAGTTGCTTCTCGAGACAGATCTGACATTGGAAAAAGCAATACAACTTGCAACTTCATTCCAGCAGTCATCCGAGGCGGCCAGATCTCTGACGCCTCCAGCGATCCATGCAGTAGACAGCAGGTAAGTCAACAAACACCAACCCCATCAGAGAAGTTCAACTTATGCTAAACAGCCTGCAAGTTCAAATCCTAGATTTAAATCTAGTAATAATTATCAAAAATGTCATCGATGCAACGGTCCCCATGCATCTCATCAGTGCAAATTCAAGTCAGCAACTTGCTATAAGTGCAGTAAGCAAGGTCACATTGCCAAGGCCTGCTTTACAAAGTCTTCGTCTGTTGCTAGATCTAGCCAGTCAAGACAGTACCGCAACCAAAGGCAGCACTATGTTAACTGTCACCAAGACAGCCTAACCCAACCAATGAACCACTCTACCAGTGAAAATGCTCAAACTGATCCGCAGCCGGAGTTCAACCTGTTCTCTGTGAATTCAACAAATCATGCTCCCATCAACGTACCAGTTTGTGTCAACGGTAAGAGCATCATCTTCCAGCTTGACACGGGAGCATCTCTAACCGTCATCACAAAGAAGGACTTTGACGCTGTCACAGGAGGATCAGTGCCTCTACAACCAAGTCACAAGTGCCTAACAACATACACAGGTGACAATGTTCCGGTAATGGGAGAGTGTATAGTTCATATAAGCTATAATGGTAAAAGTGTTAAACTTCCTCTTCTTGTGGTTGAAGGAAACGGACCACCATTACTAGGTAGGAACTGGTTAGTTGATCTTAAGTTAGACTGGGGAAGTATATTTTCAGTGAACGAAACAAGAGAATCTAGTTTTACTTCAATAGATAAAGTTGTATCTGAAAATGAAGGTGTCTTTGGTAGTTCAGGATTACTAAATGATAGGACAGTGAAGATAAGCATTAAAGATACAAATCCAAGATACTGCAAAGCGAGAGTTCCACCTTATGCAATGAGGGATAAAATTGAAAATGAGCTAAGTAGATTAGAAGCTAATGGCATCATAAAGAAGGTAGACTATTCCGATTGGGCAACGCCCATTGTGCCAGTGTTAAAGAAGGATGGTTCTGTAAGAATTTGTGGAGACTATAAAGCTACACTGAATAAGCAAATAGAGCTAAATAGGTACCCTATTCCTAAGATTGAGGATATTTCTTTGAAGTTAGCAGGAGGAAACAAATTCACTGAATTAGACTTTAGTCATGCTTACACTCAACTAGAACTTCATCCGGATTCAAAAGTCTATGCGACAATAAACACACATAAGGGACTCTACCAATATGAAAGACTATGTTTTGGGATATCATCTAGCCCCTTGAATTTTCCAGGCTGTCATGGACAGTATTTTTCAGGACATTCCAAATGTTTGTGTTTACTTTGACAATTTATACATAACTGGTAAGAATGACACTGAACATCTTAAAACACTTGATAAAGTCTTGAAAATAGTCGGTGAAAAAGGTTTAAAAATAAACAAAGATAAATGTCAATTTATGCTGACAGATATTAGTTTTCTGGGTTATAAATTGAGCAGGCAAGGTCTCAGACCTCAACCTGAGAAAACAAAAGCCATTAAAGAAGCACCCAAACCTGAAAATACCCAACAGCTAAGAGCTTTTTTGGGCTTGATAAATTACTATGCAAAGTTCATAGGGAATATGTCTGATAAACTATCACCACTGTACAAGCTGCTGCAGAAAAATGCAACTTGGCACTGGGGTAAACAACTAGATGCTGCTTTTAATGCAGCAAAAGAAGCTTTGTCTTCCGACACCTTGCTAGCTCACTATGACCCAGGGAAAAGACTTATCTTAACATGTGATGCTTCACCAGATGGTGTAGGAGCAGTTTTATCTCACATAGATGAAAATTGTGACAGACCCATTGCTTTTGCCAGTATATCTTTGAACCAGGCTGAGAAAAATTATTCTCAGTTAGATTGGGAAGGCTTAGGCATCATTTTTGGTGTTAAGAAATTTCACAAGTTTCTGTTTGGTAGGGAGTTCACCATCTTTACAGATCATAAGCCATTACTAGGTTTGTTTGGGGAAAACAAACCCCTGCCTGAGCATGCCTCACCAAGGGTTCAAAGGTGGGCTATCACACTAACCGCATACAATTATGAATTGAAATACAAACCTGGATCTGAGAATAGTGCAGATGGTCTTAGTCGTTTACCTTTAAAAAACCAAAGCCTTAACTATGTACCAGAAGATGTATTTGTTCTTTTCACTATCATGGATAACTCCAATATAAATGTGAATGATGTTAAGAGAGAAACACAAAAAGATGAGTGCTTGATAAAAGTATATGAGTACTGTAAGAATGGTTGGCCTTGAGAGTCAGTGAATGATGATTTAAGACCATATAAAATAAGAACAATAGAGTTGTCTAGAAGATGGATGTGTGCTATGGGGGTCAAGGGTTATTATCCCCAAAATGTTACAAAAAGAAGTTTTAAGAACTTTACATGATACACATCTTGGTTCTTCCAAAATGAAGAGTCTTGCACGATCGTGGTTCTGGTGGCCACATATGGATGCTGATATTGAAAGATATGTAAAGCTTTGTTCAAGCTGTGCACAACATTCAAATCAACCAGCTACAGCACCTTTGCAAAACTGGGATTGGCCAATAATTTTTATTAGAAAGTAATGATAAGGAAAATAAAATGTTCTATTTTTAGAAATAGATGGCAGAGATTTTGTTTCTTGATTAAAATTGAAGTTTTCTGCTTTTTCTCATTGCTCAATGTTTCAATATTTTCAGTCATGCGAAGCTCAAAAGTAAAAAAAAATAGCTATAGATAAGTGAATTTTGGTGTATTCATCATTTATCGTAATCAATTTTAATTAAATTAATTTTAGATAAGCTTCTCTCATAGTTGCTGTTTCTTATTGCAGTTTTAAGGAATATTCAAAGTAATCTATATCTATATATATAAAAATCAAAGTATGTCTGTGTGTGTGTGTACATGTCCTTTATAGCTGACTTAACCATTCATCCGATCATCATGAAATTTTTGGAGACTGTTGAGTACCCACCTGGGAAGGTAACTGGCAACTTTTTTTCTAATTTTAACACTCATGGAACACCGGGGGCCCATAATGTCATTTTTTGCTTATATGAGCTATATAAAAATTAGTTTAAGCGCTAGCTACTGTGTAAATTTTTGGATCTTAACCCAACTTTGTATATAACAACTTGATAGCCAATATTAAAATACTATAGGGCACTGAACTCCTAATAGTCATTCCTTTGGGGCCTGGGGCCCAAAAAGTCCCATTTCTTAAACGTTTAAGATTTTATACACCATTCAGTTATTAACAATCTTGACAAATAATGACACATGTATCCATTATTTTACAAATTGAAATGAACAGGTGTTTTGAACTTTATATCTTGCACTGAATGGGCACTGGGGCCCTTAATGTATTTTTTTGCTTATATAAGCTATATAAAAATTAGTGTATGCGTTAGCTACTGAGTAAATGAATGGATCTTAACCTAAATTTAAATACAAAACCTTGGTAGCCCAAATTAAAATTCTATAGGGCACAGAACTTCAAATGTCCATTCCTTCGGGGCTTGGGGCCCCTAATGTATTTTCTTCGTATATGTTTAAGATATTTTTCCACATTCAATTTTTCATGATCTTGAGGAAAATATTTTTGAGGAAACTGAATTAAAATGAACAGGTTTTTGAAATTAACATCTTTCACCGAAAGGGTCCTGGGGCCCCTCCCCTAAATGTCGTTTTTTTCTTATATTTGCTTTATAAAAATTAGTATTAGCGTAAAATACTGAGAAAATGTATGTATCTTGACCCTTTTTAGTATATAAAAACTCAAGGGTCTATATTTTATTACGACAGGGCACTGAACTCCTAATTTTCATTCCCTCGGGGCAGGGGGCCCAAACTGTCTTTTTTCGTAAATATTTAATATTTTATCGTCCATTCAATTTTTAACAATATTGAGTAATATAAATAAATGTATTTTGAAATTTATTCAAATAAACACGTTTCGCACTTTATTTCTTTCAATAATTGGGCCATTGGGCCCTTAATGTCATTTTTTGCTTAGACGAGCTATATAAAAAAAAGTGTTAATTCGTTAACTACTGAGTATATGATTGGATCTTAACCAAACTTTGTATAAAAAAATTAAATTAATGGGGGTGAGACTGCAATCAGGCTTTTAAATAGGTAAATGTATAACATAAAAACAGGGCATTAGTAGGCCTAACAGGACGTAACACAACAGCAAACGTTTCGGCAAAGAGCCTTCCTCAACGGAAAAACAGTACACACATGAAACAAATATAACGAAATAATAATTTTTTTAATCATATATGTTTAAGTATATTTTTTCCATTCACTTTTTAACGATCTTGTTAAATACATCCCTGATGAAACTGAATTAAAATGAAAAGGTTTTTGAAATTTAAATCTCGCACTGAATAGGCCCGGGCTTCCTTTATGTCGTTTTATTTCACTATATCTATATATAAAAATCAAAGTATGTCTCTGTGTGTGTGCGCGTGTTCATGTCCTTTATAGCTGACCAAACCGATCGTCATGAGCCTTTTCGAGACTGTTTAGTATGCTCCCGGGATGGTAACTGGCTACTTTTTTAAAAAATATAACACTCATGGGGCGCCGGGGGCCCATAATGTAATGTTTTGCTTATATGAGCTATGTAAAAATTAGTTTAAGCGTTAGCTATTGTGTTAATTGATGGATCTTAACTAAAATTTGTATATAAAAACTTGGCAGCCAATATTAAAATACTATAGGGCAATAAACCCCTAATGACCATTCCTTCGGGCCTGTGGGCCCAAAATGCAATTTTTCGTCAACTTTTAAGAATTTATTCCCCATTTTATTTATTAAAGATCCTGAAAAATAATGATAAATGCATCCATTATTATCCATATTGAAACGAACAGGTGTTTTGAAATTTATGTCTGGTACAGAATGGGCCCTGGGGCCCTTTGTCGATTTTTGCTTACTGAGCTATATAAATTTAGTTTATGCGTTAGGTACTAAGTAAATGAATGGATCTTAACCAAACTTTGTATTCAAAAACTTGGTATCCCATATTAAAATACTTAAGAGCACTGAAATTCTACTGTCAATTTTTGCGGGGCCGGGGACCCTAAATGTCTTTTTTTCGTATATGTTTAATAAGATATTTTCCCCATTCACGTTATAACGATCTTGAGAAATATATATCCATAATGAAACTAAATTAAAATGACAAGGTTTTTGAAATTGACATCTTGCACCGGATGGGCCCTGGGGTCCCTTAATGTCGTTTATTTTCCTTATTTTGGGTAAAGAAAACATTAGTTTTAGAAAGTGTTAGAAAATGCGAAAATAACTGGATTATGACCAAACTTATTACATAAAAACTTTAGAGCATATTTTAAATTATATAGGGCACTTAACTCCCAATGTCCATTCCCTCGGGGCTGGGGGCCCCAAATGTGTTTTTTTACTGAACATTATTAAGTGTATTCTCCATTGAATTTTACAAGATATTGAGAAATATAGCTTGAGTACAATGGCAAGGGAAAAAATCGCTTATTTTGGGGCCGGGGCCCTTAATATCGTTTCTGCTTTTGTATGCTTTTTAATTATTAATTTATTTATCCTTCTGCTATGTAACTTGGACATTTTTTTCACACTTCCACGAACGTTTCTGGCATACTTGTTTTTAAAACATACCACTTATTGGTTTCTTTAAATTTATTCATCTTTACTGAGATCGTTGCAACGCATGACGGGTCTGCTAGTGATTTTATATTAAGGACTGTAACTTGGAGCCTAAATATCGAAATAAATTGGAATAAATTGTATCGGCCTAAATTAAATAATTCAATTTCCCATGGGGTAAAATAGTCCTGGCTTGACAATGCCGTTAGAGATACTCTAATTTGAAGGCAAAAAGTCCAGTAGACTGTTAAACGAAAATCACAACTTCTTGGTGGAATCTTGAGAACGAGGCTACGCCTAACAGGCATGCATAGCCTTGAACTCTTGATTTGATTGTGTATTTGTCTTGTTATATTTTATGGATCAGGATCTTCATCATGGATTCCTGTTTCGCTAAGGATTGCTCCATCAAATTAACAGTGTACGACGGTGATGCGTCCATTTCTGAACATTTATATGAAATATTTTGTGTGTGTTACTATGTTTAGGAAGATTTAGAGTACAATGTGTTTTATGTAGTTGTTGAACATGTTTGTAAAGCGCTGTGAGCCCAGCTGTAGGTTGGGGTAGTGCGCTATATAAGTGAACAAAAAATAATTAAAAAAAAATACTATAACTGCCAAAGCCTCACATGTATTTCTACAGCAGCGTCATCTTATTAATAATACAACTTTCTTCTCAACTGTTTTTCTACATAACATGACTACATATTCGCTTTGATCGCCAATAATTTTCTCTTTCGTTCTTTGATTGGAAGGTTCAATTAAAATGATAACGTATCCACATAAAAGTTTATCAAACGCCAAATCATACTTGAAGTATTCTAATAGTTTCTATGTGAGTAGCCTCCGCAAACATTTTAGCACTAGAATTTCGAGGACCATTAACATCAGAAAGCACATGTTCCAGATAGTACATCATTCAAAATATAAAAGAATAATTTTAAGAATAAATAAAACATTTTAAAATAGAAAAGAATAAAAAGAACCCGGAAAAAACCACGTTTTTGACTATAAATCCTTTATGTACGAGACGTGACTAAAAGAATGTTCATTATAATACGCAGCACAAGACCATCCAAAAATACAAAATTTCAGTTGTGTCATAAAAAATGTTTAATATAATGCGAACCGATCAGGAATATGTTTATAAAAAGTGTTGTCAATAAAATACGCACCTTTTTGCGTGACAGGAAAGGTTGTTCAATATAATACGCACCGCGAAACAAATTTAACATGATACATAAAGATAAATAAAATAATCTAAAAATTCAATAATTTAATTACAGTACATGCGATCGAGCTGAAATTTTGATATATCGTTTTTATCATAGGCACGAAACTGCCTGCAAAATTTCAGCTCGCTAGCTTACGAGAAAGTGGGTTAAAAATCGATTCAAAGTTTTTGCGACACGCAAACAATCAAGCAACCAGACACCACGAGTTAATATAAAGGATTTAAAAAGAGTACAATGATACTAAGTTCTGCGTCTGTCCGTGTGTGTAGTCAGGGGTGGACTGGGGAGTTCAAGCGGCCCAGTCCACCCCTGTGTAGAGTTCTTCATCTGCCTCTGTCAGTTTTTTTTTAGATTTCAAAATAACCTTAAAAGGGCTCCATGGGACATTCACTATTTTGTATAGTGATTCCCGAAGTCTGTTTAATTAATGTCTTTCCTGTAGCAGCAATTTTTTTTTGTCATTTGTGCGTGGATATGATAAAGAATGTGTAGCAAAGTTTTAGTTAACAAAAAAAATTGGAGAGTTCGTTTGAGTTGGAGCAGCACGCAAAGTAATCAGGTTTAATGAACTCTTTGAGCAAAGAAATAATTAAAAACTGAGATTGCTGTCTTTGAGACTACTGTATACTTTCCAGCCACAAAGAAGTTCTAAGTCACTTTGGGTCTCTGCTGTCATTTATTTTAAAACCATTATTTATTTAAAATCATATGTCGTTAGGAGATTTATTTATGTTTCAATGAATCTTTGAAATATCCTACAACGTAAATACAATATACTACAATGTAAATACAATATACTACAACGTAAATACAATATNCCTTCAACGTAAATACAATATCCTACAAGGTAAATACAATATCCTACAACGTAAATACAATATCCTACAACGTAAATACAATATCCTACAAGGTAAATACAATATCCTACAACGTAAATACAATATCCTACAACGTAAATACAATATCCTTCAACGTAAATACAATATCCTAAAACGTAAATACAATATCCTACAATGTAAATACAATATCCTACAATGTAAATACAATATCCTACAATGTAAATACAATATCCTACAACGTAAATACAATATCCTAAAACGTAAATACAATATCCTACAACGTAAATACAATATCCTAAAACGTAAATACAATATCCTACAACGTAAATACAATATCCTACAACGTAAATACAATATCCTTCAACGTAAATACAATATCCTACAAGGTAAATACAATATCCTACAACGTAAATACAATATCCTACAACGTAAATACAATATCCTACAAGGTAAATACAATATCCTACAACGTAAATACAATATCCTACAACGTAAATACAATATCCTTCAACGTAAATACAATATCCTAAAACGTAAATACAATATCCTACAATGTAAATACAATATCCTACAATGTAAATACAATATCCTACAATGTAAATACAATATCCTACAACGTAAATACAATATCCTAAAACGTAAATACAATATCCTACAACGTAAATACAATATCCTAAAACGTAAATACAATATCCTACAACGTAAATACAATATCCTACAATGTAAATACAATATCCTACAACTTAAATACAATATCCTACAAGGTAAATACAATATCCTACAATGTAAATACAATATCCTTCAACGTAAATACAATATCCTAAAACGTAAATACAATATCCTACAACGTAAATACAATATCCTACAATGTAAATACAATATCCTACAATGTAAATACAATATCCTAAAACGTAAATACAATATCCTAAAACGTAAATACAATATCCTACAATGTAAATACAATATCCTACAATGTAAATACAATATCCTACAATGTAAATACAATATCCTACAATGTAAATACAATATCCTAAAACGTAAATACAATATCCTACAATGTAAATACAATATCCTACAAGGTAAATACAATATCCTTCAACGTAAATACAATATCCTACAATGTAAATACAATATCCTAAAACGTAAATACAATATCCTACAATGTAAATACAATATCCTACAATGTAAATACAATCTCCTACAACGTAAATACAATATCCTTCAACGTAAATACAATATCCTAAAACGTAAATACAATATCCTACAACGTAAATACAATATCCTACAATGTAAATACAATATCCTACAATGTAAATACAATATCCTACAATGTAAATACAATATCCTACAATGTAAATACAATATCCTACAATGTAAATACAATATCCTACAATGTAAATACAATATCCTACAATGTAAATACAATATCATACAACGTAAATACAATATCCTACAACGTAAATACAATATCATACAACGTAAATACAATATCCTACAACGTAATTACAATATCCTACAACGTAAATACAATATCCTACAATGTAAATACAATATCCTTCAACGTAAATACAATATCCTACAACGTAAATACAATATCCTAAAACGTAAATACAATATCCTACAATGTAAATACAATATCCTACAATGTAAATACAATATCCTACAATGTAAATACAATATCCTACAAGGTAAATACAATATCCTACAATGTAAATACAATATCCTACAATGTAAATACAATATCCTACAATGTAAATACAATATCCTACAATGTAAATACAATATCATACAACGTAAATACAATATCCTACAACGTAAATACAATATCATACAACGTAAATACAATATCCTACAACGTAATTACAATATCCTACAACGTAAATACAATATCCTACAATGTAAATACAATATCCTTCAACGTAAATACAATATCCTACAACGTAAATACAATATCCTAAAACGTAAATACAATATCCTACAATGTAAATACAATATCCTACAATGTAAATACAATATCCTACAACGTAAATACAATATCCTTCAACGTAAATACAATATCCTAAAACGTAAATACAATATCCTACAACGTAAATACAATATCCTACAATGTAAATACAATAGCCTACAATGTAAATACAATATCCTACAACGTAAATACAATATCCTTCAACGTAAATACAATATCCTACAACGTAAATACAATATCCTACAACGTAAATACAATATCCTACAACGTAAATACAATATACTACAACGTAAATACAATATCATACAACGTAAATACAATATCATACAACGTAAATACAATATCCTACAAGGTAAATACAATATCCTACAACGTAAATACAATATCCTACAATGTAAATACAATATCCTACAACGTAAATACAATATCCTTCGATGTAAATACAATATCCTACAACGTAAATACAATATCCTACAAGGTAAATACAATATCCTACAACGTAAATACAATATCCTACAAGGTAAATACAATATCCTACAACGTAAATACAATATCCTACAATGTAAATACAATATCATACAACGTAAATACAATATCCTACAAGGTAAATACAATATCCTACAACGTAAATACAATATCCTACAATGTAAATACAATATCCTACAACGTAAATACAATATCCTACAACGTAAATACAATATCCTACAACGTAAATACAATATCCTAAAACGTAAATACAATATCCTACAATGTAAATACAATATCCTACAAGGTAAATACAATATCCTACAAGGTAAATACAATATCCTACAACGTAAATACAATATCCTACAATGTAAATACAATATCCTACAAGGTAAATACAATATCCTACAAGGTAAATACAATATCCTACAAGGTAAATACAATATCCTACAACGTAAATACAATATCCTACAATGTAAATACAATATCCTACAAGGTAAATACAATATCCTACAAGGTAAATACAATATCCTACAAGGTAAATACAATATCCTACAATGTAAATACAATATCCTACAAGGTAAATACAATATCCTACAAGGTAAATACAATATCCTACAAGGTAAATACAATATCCTACAATGTAAATACAATATCCTACAAGGTAAATACAATATCCTACAATGTAAATACAATATCCTACAAGGTAAATACAATATCCTACAACGTAAATACAATATCCTACAATGTAAATACAATATCCTACAAGGTAAATACAATATCCTACAAGGTAAATACAATATCCTACAATGTAAATACAATATCCTACAAGGTAAATACAATATCCTACAATGTAAATACAATATCCTACAAGGTAAATACAATATCCTACAAGGTAAATACAATATCCTACAACGTAAATACAATATCCTACAATGTAAATACAATATCCTACAAGGTAAATACAATATCCTACAAGGTAAATACAATATCCTACAAGGTAAATACAATATCCTACAATGTAAATACAATATCCTACAAGGTAAATACAATATCCTACAAGGTAAATACAATATCCTACAACGTAAATACAATATCCTACAATGTAAATACAATATCATACAACGTAAATACAATATCCTACAAGGTAAATACAATATCCTACAACGTAAATACAATATCCTACAATGTAAATACAATATCCTACAACGTAAATACGATATCCTTCAACGTAAATACAATATCCTACAACGTAAATACAATATCCTAAAACGTAAATACAATATCCTACAATGTAAATACAATATCCTACAACGTAAATACAATATCCTACAAGGTAAATACAATATCCTACAAGGTAAATACAATATCCTACAATGTAAATACAATATCCTACAACGTAAATACAATATCCTTCAACGTAAATACAATATCCTAAAACGTAAATACAATATCCTACAACGTAAATACAATATCCTACAATGTAAATACAATATCCTACAATGTAAATACAATATCCTACAACGTAAATACAATATACTACAACGTAAATACAATATACTACAACGTAAATACAATATCCTACAACGTAAATACAATATACTACAACGTAAATACAATATACTACAACGTAAATACAATATACTACAACGTAAATACAATATCCTACAATGTAAATACAATATACTACAACGTAAATACAATATCATACAACGTAAATATAATATCCTACAACGTAAATACAATATCCTAAAACGTAAATACTTTCTAATTTTAAATCTGTACCCATCGCACAACTGAACCTAGTGCTTGCTTCTGATTTGAAATATACGGAGAGATATCGAATACAATGGAATAATATTTGATCTCATATACCTGAATGGTGATTTTTTGCTAACTGTATCATATTGTTTTACTTAGTTCCATATTTCTATCATATTGTTTTACTTAGTTCCATATTTCTATCACATTGTTTTACTTAGTTCCATATTTCTATCATATTGTTTTACTTAGTTCCATATTTCTATCATATTGTTTTACTTAGTTCCATATTTCTATCATATTGTTTTACTTAGTTCCATATTTCTATCACATTGTTTTACTTAGTTCCACATTTCTGTCATATTCTTTTACTTAGTTCCACATTTCTATCGTATTGTTTTAATTAGTTCCATATTTCTATCATATTGTTTTACTTAGTTCCATATTTCTATCATATTGTTTTACTTAGTTCCATATTTCTATCATATTGTTTTACTTAGTTCCATATTTCTATCACATTGTTTTACTTAGTTCCACATTTCTGTCATATTCTTTTACTTAGTTCCACATTTCAGTCATATTCTTTTACTTAGTTCCATATTTCTATCATATTGTTTTAATTAGTTCCATATTTCTATCATATTGTTTTAATTAGTTCCATATTTCTATCATATTATTTTTATTAGTTCCATATTTCTATCATATTGTTTTAATTAGTTCCATATTTCTATCATATTGTTTTAATTAGTTCCATATTTCTATCATATTGTTTTAATTAGTTCCATATTTCTATCATATTATTTTTATTAGTTCCATATTTCTATCATATTGTTTTAATTAGTTCCATATTTCTATCATATTGTTTTAATTAGTTCCATATTTCTATCATATTATTTTACTTAGTTGAATATTTCTGTAGTAGTCCCTTCAGTTAATAGCTGTTGTTAGCTTCTTGGTCTCTGACGCCTCTTGTCAGGTCGTAACATGGTCACTGGGACGCAAATATTTCTCAACGACTCTGGTCAGTGGAATGGCTCATTGGCCCGTCTGGCAGTGGACGGAGACATCATGGGTCAGACATGCACAGTGTCGGCACCAAACTCAAACACTGGGTCAATCAATATTGTCTACGTCCGGCCTGTCATGGTGTCAGAGGTTATTGTGAGAATAGGTAGGTCATCAATATTGTCTTTGTCAGTCATTGTGAGAATAGGTAGGTCATGGTGTCAAATGTCATTGTGAGAATAGGTAGGTCATGGTGTCACAGGTCATTGTGAGAATAGGTAGGTCATGGTGTCAGATGTCATTGTGAGAATAGGTAGGTCATGGTGTCAGAGGTCATTGTGAGAATAGGTAGGACATGATGTCAGAGGTCATTGTATGAATAGGTAGGTCATGGTGTCAGAGGTCATTGTGAGAATAGTTAGGTCATCAATTTTGTCTAGAGTAGGTACAGCTGCGGTAAGCTAATTAAACATTTGGTGTACAAACCAAACCAAACTACACACTTTCACCAAAAACACAAACCTTTCGCATATACTCGTTCTAAAGCCGACCTTTTTTTGGATAAAATCTAGGGGAAAATGTTGGCAGGTCGGCTTACGAGAGGGTCATATGTGATTCCTGCCGGTACCTTGAATATCGGTTTTGTGAGTGGGTAAAGTGGGGGAGGAAAGGTCTCTCTTCTCACGGGCTTGTGTCGGTATGTGAAAGCTAGTTGGCTTCTTTTCATATGAAACATCAGATATCGCCTCTCTTTTCTATCAAGCCCTTTAGCCGGTATTGCTGCCCCACCCCCTTCTCAGTGTCATTGTCCTTGATTAATCTGCGCCTATTACGCCATTTTCCTAACTGACAAACTCTGTCCGTCGAATTTTTTTTTCGGGTCCCTTGAGTCCGACTGTATATTGATGAAACATTTCTTGTGTTAATTACTGACTTTATTAAAATGAAAGATCAAAAACTACATTTTCCTTTCGTTTTAATACAATAAAAAGCTCTCTAGCGAATGCTATGCAAAACGACATCTATCTTCTCTGTTATTAAAATATCTTAGTTCTTCAACCTAAACAAAGACAAATTTGCACACTCATATTGACCGACTTAGCTTGTTGTTTTAAAAAAGTGTACAATTTTCTTTACTCTCTCCTATTATTTTTAGGGGTCGGCTTGCGAGCGGGTTACACACTTTTAATACTATTCTCTTCCAAAAGAAGGGGGTCGGGTTATGAAGGAACGTACTTTAGAACGAGTATACACAGTACATATTCTCACGCTGACATTTTCTCAAGCATCTGAAAAGTATGACCTAAACGCACGATACAATTATGTATTATTCATAAACATAGAAACATTCACAGATTTGTTTCACATGTTCGTCAGATACTATCTACATGCACCATACATTGTTGCATTATTTATAAACATAAAATCAGTCATATAATTGTTTCAATAACGACAGGGACTAAAATGAATGTCAAATCAACCATCCACATTAAAGTTTATGGAGAAGAAGTTCTTCTAGCAAGTTACACCATTAAACCCCCACTGGCGATGTCTAATAAGGTAACCGTCGACAATACGTTGGAAGTCTACCGAATTGTCTTACAAACAGACCAGACATTCGAAATTTGTGAATTACAAGTGTTGGGAGGTAAATTTCAATTTTTTAAAGAAAAAAGTTTGTTAAAACTTGTTATGATTACTGAATAAAAACTGTTATATTGCATTCAACAAGTGCTTTTAGTTAGTATTCTTTATAGTCTCTTTAAGGTAGAGAATATGTGTGTGTTTATTTTGTTAAGTTGAATCTTTCTAGAATGAATTTCTTTCCGGTTCTTGATCATTCTGCCATATTCTGTTTTGGCGAATTTTATGACAATCCCTATATAAACAATTAATCAGTGTCACTAGACTGACTCCACTAGACTGACTCAACTAGACTGACTCCACTAGACTGACTCCACTAGACTGACTCCATTAGACTGACTCCACTAGACTGACTCCACTAGACTGACTCCACTAGACTGACTCCATTAGACTGACTCCACTAGACTGACTCCACTAGACTGACTCCACTAGACTGACTCCACTAGACTGACTCAATAAAGCATGTGTTCTGTTAATAGTTAGGGTTAGGGGATAGTGTTACTGTTGTGTATTTAAAATATATATATTTGTTAATAGTTATTAACATGTATTGTAAATATATCTAAGTTATTTAAGTTAATAAATATTGTCATGTTTTGCAAATAGATCTCTGTTAATAGATTTTGCCATGTATTGTACATATAATGTCATATTACATTTGTACTTCAAAGTTCAAGAACTAGACTAACTAGACTAACTAGACTAACTAGACTAACTAGACTAAGCTTAATCTTCATCGAGTATATCATGGAATCCCCATGTCAATGAAGTTGTTATAAAATCAAACAAAACCTTAGGCTTTATAAAAAGAAACTTTTACAAATGTAATAGAGATATAAAACTAAAATGCTACCTCACTTTGGTGAGACCTGTACTAGAATATGCATCTTCTGTATGGGAACCATCCACCAAAGAAAGCATTGATAAACTAGAACAAATTCAAAAAAGATCTGCCAGATTCATTACTGGAGAATATTCAAAACTGACAAGAATAACACCATTAGTTAAATCATTAAACCTTGAAACACTAGAGGATAGAAGAACCAAGAGTAAAGTAGTAATCATACATAAAGCAATTAATTCTAATTTAGAAATACAACACAAAGATAACTTAATACAACCCTCAGATAGACATAAGGATAAAAACAGCTTTCTTGTTCCATATGCAAGAACAAACACATACAAATTTTCGTTCTTCCAGTCCGGAATTCGGGCGTGGAATGGGTTGCCCGAATAAACCAGAAAAACCAACTCTTTATCAACATTTAAAATTCTAATAAAAATGCTGGACTAAACACAAACCATAGATAAGCGTAGGACGCAATAATCTTCTGTATAGAAGGAGCGTCTGTAAACAGATAAAATAAGTCGCTTGAGTCTAGTGCTTAAAAAAACCAGTACCCTTAAGGCTCTAACGAGACATTAAATGTGGAAATGTAGACAGGTTACAATAACATTTTACGATCTCTAGGAGCAGGTTACGATAACATTTTACTATCTCTAGGAGCAGGTTACAATAACATTTTACTGTCTCTATGAGCAGGTTACAATAACATTTTACTATCTCTAGGAGCAGGTTACAATAACATTTTACTATCTCTAGGAGCAGGTTACAATAACATTTTACTGTCTCTATGAGCAGGTTACAATAACATTTGAATGTCTTTAGGAGCAGGTTACAATAACATTTTACTGTCATTAGGAGCAGGTTACAATAACATTTTACTATCTCTAGGAGCAGGTTACAATAACATTTTACTGTCTCTATGAGCAGGTTACAATAACATTTGAATGTCTTTAGGAGCAGGTTACAATAACATTTTACTGTCATTAGGAGCAGGTTACAATAACATTTGACTGTCTCTAGGAGCAAGTTACAATAACATTTTACTGTGTCTAGGAGCAGATTACAATAACAATCTACTCCACTATTACACAATTAATAGAACTAACTTGAAGATTGTGTTATATTCAATTTTCCTCAATGTCCAAAGATTGTGCCAGAGGATTGTTTGGCTTGGAGTGTGACGAGAAATGTCTCTCCTCCTGTTGGGATGTCAGGTGTAGGTACGACGGAACTTGTCTTCAGTGTTCAGGGGGACGAATGGGATCTTACTGCATGGAAGGTATCTCATTGTGTGTCTGACTGTGTGTCTGACTTACTGCCTGGAAGGTATCTCATTGTGTGTCTGATTGTGTGTCTGACTTACTGCCTGGAAGGTATCTAATTGTGTGTCTGACTGTGTGTCTGACTTACTGTACACAAGGTATCTAATTGTGTGTCTGACTGTGTGTCTGACTTACTGTACAGCAGGTATCTAATTGTGTGTCTGACTGTGTGTCTGACTTACTGTACAGCAGGTATCTAATTGTGTATCTGACTTACTGTACACAAGGTATCTAATTGTGTGTCTGACTGTGTGTCTGACTTACTGAACACAAGGTATCTAATTGTGTGTTTGACTTACTGTACAGAAAGTTAGTCAGACATTTTATTTTCATTGAAACTTAGTCAGACATTAGATTTACATTGAAACTTAAGTCAGACATTTGATTTACATACAGTGGACAATATTTACCATATTGTGGAGAACCTTGGTACTCGTGTGAACTGGGTACTCGTGTGACCTTGGTACTCGTGTGACCTTGGTACTCGTGTGACCTTGGTACTCGTGTGACCTTGGTACTCGTGTGACCTTGGTACTCGTGTGACCTTGGTACTCGTGTGACCTTGGTACTCATGTGACCTTGGTACTCGTGTGACCTTGGTACTCGTGTGACCTTGGTACTCGTGGGACCTTGGTAGTCGTGTGACCTTGGTACTCGTGTGACCTTGGTACTCGTGTGACCTTGGTACTCGTGTGACCTTGGTACTCGTGTGACTAACTCTCTGCTTTCACTCACTTCAAACACAGAGACTCTAAGACGACTGGAACACTTATTAATTCTGTTTATTACTTCACTTCTTCAATTCTAGTTACTTCTCTCCTAAATCTAATCTCTACAGTCCAACTGTCTACAAGTCTACACTTTCCTTAGCAGTCAGTCTCCCAGAGTCTCTTCTCTCGTCCCCTAGCCTGCTCTTCTTTTCCTGTTCAACCCGCAGCGTTCTAATACCCTTCAGACTCCGCCCCTAAAATTCATCCCGTGTCCGGTACTATGTCCAATCTGTCAGTCATAAAGGACCACCCCTAGATTAAGATGGGGTGGGGCCAGTTTGACATAACCATCTTTGGTGAGACCCCCACTTTACCTACCCCCACCCAGACCACCTGCGCGTCTGGTCATCCTATCTACCTTCTACCTTGGGTGATTTAGCACCTCCGGTCTCCTCGCTCCGCTACCTCCTTGATTTCCCAATTCAAGCGAGATAACATTTTGTGCCAGAACGTCACATTTTGCACCTCCAGTCCCACGGACTCCCAGTCATGGGTCAGAAGTCAGCTTCCGTTTCATGTCCCTGTCTTATCTCAAGACCCTCTTACCGCCCTAGATCTAAAGGCCCGCGCTCAGCTCCACGCTAGTGGCGGTCAGCCTTTGATCTCAGCTCCTGGCTGTCAGTCTTTGATCTCAGCTCCTGGCGGTCAGTCTTTGATCTCAGCTCCTGGCGGTCAGTCTTTGATCTCAGCTCCTGGCGGTCAGCCTTTGATCTCAGCTCCTGGCAGTCAGTCTTTGATCTCAGCTCCTGGCGCTCAGTCTTTGATCTCAGCTCCTGGTGGTCAGTCTTTCATCTCAGCTCCTGGCGGTCAGCCTTTGATCTCAGCTCCTGGCGGTCAGTCTTTCATGTCAACTCCTGGCGGTCAGTCTTTGATATCAGCTCCTGGCTGTCAGTCTTTGATCTCAGCTCCTGTCGTTCAATGCAAATTAACCTAAATTCCTTATAATATACAATTAGTGGACAATTTTCCATTTAAGTTTAAGCTTCGCGGCCGCGCATCCGCGCATATATCTGACGGACGCCACGCAGCAGTGTCGAATATTGCACAAAAATTGCATGCTCCGCTATTTTGCACAAGTGTTTTTTTTAACTTTGCACACGGACCAACGAACCTTAGAGGGAACTTGAAAGTGGAACAAACATCTTATTTACGTCTCTTATTCTCAAACTAATTGAGTCAACCCCACACCAATGTCTCTCACACCCCCCCACACACACACAAACATCTTATTAACGTCTCTTATTCTCAAACAAATTGAGTCAACCCCACACCAATGTCTCTCACCCCCCCCCCACACACACACATCTTGTACTCAGATACCGAGGAAACCACCCAAACGTTCAGAGAAGTGGAAGAAGACAAGAAAACTCAGACGTTCAAGCCGGTATTTTCTGAGGTGACCCCACCAAATAACCAGTCCATCTTTCTCTGGATGTTCCTGGTCCTGGGACTGGCAATCTTGACCATCATCTACTTCGGCCTTACGTCTTGGCAAAAGGTAACAATTGAGTATACTTTGTTATTATGCTATTTTTTACATAGGCTCGCCTATTTCGGCTTTACGTCTTGGCAAAAGGTAACAATTGAGTATACTTTGTTGTTGTGCTATTTTTACATAGGCTCGCCTATTTCGGCTTTACGTCTTAGCAAAAGGTAACAATTGAGTATACTTTGTTGTTGTGCTATTTTTACATAGGCTCGCCTATTTCGGCTTCACCTCTTGGCAAAAGGTAACACCAGAATAGACTTGTGTTATTGTGTTATTGTGTTATTGTGTTATTGTGTTTTTGTGTTATTGTGTTATTGTGTTATTGTGTTATTGTGTTATTGTGTTATGCGTTATTTTACATAGGCTGGCATATTAATTCTGACATCTAATCATAATTGTTTATATAATGTTAAGTTTTTTTAGTTCGTAAATGGATATCTTCCTTTCAGTATCTTCCAGCGAAGTATTCAGAGAACTCTCAAAAATTGATATTAGTTTTAGAATGTTCTTAGAAATGTTATCATTAGTTTTAGAATGTTCTTAGAAATGTTATCATTAGTTTTAGAATGTTCTTAGAAATGTTATCATTAGTTTTAGAATGTTCTTAGAAATGTTATCATTAGTTTTAGAATGTTCTTAGAAATGTTATCATTAGTTTTAGAATGTTCTTAGAAATGTTATCATTAGTTTTAGAATGTTCTTAGAAATGTTATCATTAGTTTTAGAATGTTCTTAGAAATGTTATCATTAGTTTTAGAATGTTCTTAGAAATGTTATCATTAGTTTTTAGAATGTTCTTAGAAATGTTATCATTAGTTTTAGAATGTTCTTAGAAATGTTATCAAAAGAATTCAGTTTTTAGATCAGCCCAACATTTATAACAAACATTCGGATTGCTTCATTTCTTGTTGTAAAATTATAATTATATGTATAATGTAATATAATTATATATTACCTCGAATATGTATTTGACTATAATTCGCAAGCATATATTATATGCCAAATGTTCATAGTGATGCAAAATAATAACTCTTTTATTTATCCTATACTACATATTAAAATGAAAAATACATAAATATTTATGTCTTATTTCGTAAACTAAACAATGTATAAAACATATATCTGAACATTTTAATTTTTAACTCTTGCATACATAGCTTGTACCATGATAATTTCATATTACTATGTTATACTGCACACAAAGAATGCATACAATAATTGTACCGTTTTATATTGAACACAAAGAATGCATAAAATAATTGTACCATTTTATATTGTACACAAACAATGCATACAATAATTGTACCATTTTATATTGTACACAAAGAATGCATACAATAATTGTACCGTTTTATATTGAACACAAAGAATGCATACAATAATTGTACCATTTTATATTGTACACAAACAATGCATACAATAATTGTACCATTTTATATTGTACACAAACAATGCATACAATAATTGTACCATTTTATATTGTACACAAAGAATGCATACAATAATTGTACCGTTTTATATTGAACACAAAGAATGCATACAATAATTGTACCATTTTATATTGTACACAAACAATGCATACAATAATTGTACCATTTTATATTGTACACAAAGAATGCATACAATAATTGTACCGTTTTATATTGCACACAAAGATTGCATACAATAATTGTACCATTTTATATTGTACACAAACAATGCATACAATAATTGTACCATTTTATATTGTACACAAAGAATGCATACAATAATTGTACCATTTTATATGGCACACAAAGAATGCATACAATAATTGTACCATTTTATATTGTACACAAAGAATGCATACAATAATTGTACCGTTTTATCTTGTACGCAAAGAATGCATACAATAATTATACCTTTTTATCTTGTACACAAAGCGTGCATCTGATGGATCTGTTGGCAAGTCAAAACGACGCAAGAAAGGACATAAAGGCGTAAGTTACACATACACATATAGGCGTAATTAGCACATAGACATAAAGGCGTAATTAGCACATACACATTCAATTCTAAGCAAGCTGAGGCTTTAGTTGGCATGTCAAATAAATTTGACATTTAAGTAAAACTTACATATTTATCATCAATCCAGAACTACTTATTCCTAACACTAACAGCTAATTTAATTGATAAAAGTGAATAAAAATATTTTCCGCTAGGTTTAGACACAGTCGTATCAAGAGTATATAGATATTTATTGATATTTTTAAAGCTCTATCTAATAACGGATCATTTTTATATAATATACTAATAATTTTTATATAGCTTAAAATAAAATATGTAAGATTTGACAGCTTGCTATAATAATATAGTATATTTTTACACAGCTTAAAATAAAATATGTAAGATTTGACAGCTTGCTATAATAATATAGTATATTTTTACACAGCTTAAAATAAAATATGTAAGATTTGACAGCTTGCTATAATAATATAGTATATTTTTACACAGCTTAAAATAAAATATGTAAGATTTGACAGCTTGCTATAATAATATAGTATATTTTTACACAGCTTAAAATAAAATATGTAAGATTTGACAGCTTGCTATAATAATATAGTATATTTTTACACAGCTTAAAATAAAATATGTAAGATTTGACAGCTTGCTATAATAATATAGTATATTTTTACACAGCTTAAAATAAAATATGTAAGATTTGACAGCTTGCTATAATAATATAGTATATTTTTACACAGCTTAAAATAAAATATGTAAGATTTGACAGCTTGCTATAATAATATAGTATATTTTTACACAGCTTAAAATAAAATATGTAAGATTTGACAGCTTGCTATAATAATATAGTATATTTTTACACAGCTTAAAATAAAATATGTAAGATTTGACAGCTTGCTATAATAATATAGTATATTTTTACACAGCTTAAAATAAAATATGTAAGATTTGACAGCTTGCTATAATAATATAGTATATTTTTACACAGCTTAAAATAAAATATGTAAGATTTGACAGCTTGCTATAATAATATAGTATATTTTTACACAGCTTAAAATAAAATATGTAAGATTTGACAGCTTGCTATAATAATATAGTATATTTTTACACAGCTTAAAATAAAATATGTAAGATTTGACAGCTTGCTATAATAATATAGTATATTTTTACACAGCTTAAAATAAAATATGTAAGATTTGACAGCTTGCTATAATAATATAGTATATTTTTACACAGCTTAAAATAAAATATGTAAGATTTGACAGCTTGCTATAATAATATAGTATATTTTTACACAGCTTAAAATAAAATATGTAAGATTTGACAGCTTGCTATAATAATATAGTGTATTTTTATACTTTTATATAACGATATATAGTTCGAGGTAATAATATTTGTTGGGTCTTTTTAAAATGACTTAATTTCAAGAGCTGCATTGCATAATATTCAAATTGAGGCAATGCCACAATATTACAGTATTCTATATTTAGTCTAGACTCGAAGTTACTTCAGCAGTGTTTTTCCTAGATGTCTGCCTCCATTCTCGGCGCCAAGTGTTTCTTGGACGGCCTCTTTTCCACTTACCCTGTGGTTTCCATTTCAGGGCTTGCTTTGTTGTGTTAGGAGCAGGTTTTCATAGCGTATGACCAATCCACCTCCACCGCTTCCGAAGAATCTCTTCCTCAATGGGCTTCTGTTTTGTCCGCTGCCACAGTTCCCGGTTGCCGATTTTGTCCGGCCAGTGAATTCTGAGAATCCTTCTTAGACAATTGTTGATGAAGGACTGGATTCTGGTCAGGTTTACGACCGTTGTTCTCCATGTCTCGGCTCCATATAGCAGCACAGGTTTCACCATAGCGTTAAAAATCCTTACTTTTAACTTGCTGCCTAAGTTGTTGGAGACCCAAACTTTCTTGAGTTGCTGGAAGGCTGCTCTTGCTTTTCCGTTCCTTAATTTGACGTAAGCATCTGAACTACCTTGTTTATATACCACGCTGCAAAGGTAAACAAAACTTTCCAACTCCTCAAGGGCTTCTCCTTCCAGCATAGTGGGTGATGTACTGGTGGCCTTAACCTTGAGGATTTTACTATTCCCTTTGTGTATGTTGAGACCCATGCTGGCAGAAGTGCCTGGGACAATGTTTGTTTTCTCCTGCATCTGTTGTTGGGTATGTGCTAGAAGGCAATACGATATTATAGTGACCCATTAATTGGTTCGCTTGAAATGTGTGAGAAAATCGTAGAAATATACATTTTAAAATCAAAGAAATGGAGCGTATCCATTAGACTTGGTCCAACTAGAGGTCATTTGAAATAGATTGGAAACACCAGGGGAAAGAACTCGGTACTGTTTCTTACATCTTCCAGCATCGCACCAAGGGATGGAAGCATAAGACCAAACGTGCCTTACGGAAAGAACAATCTAACACAACCCAAAAAATAAAAGAATTACCGCAATCACCAACAACAAGACGTTCAGCAGAACCACCTGTAGCACGACCACAACATTCACCACCATCGGAGCCAGAGCCAGAACCACTACCACTGCCACTACCACTGCCACTACCACTGCCATCGTTACAGAATGAACTGCAAGAATCTCATAACAATGCTGTGCTGGAGGACACCGTCATGGAGAGTAGAGAGTCGTCCGGGTAAGTGTAAATTGTGGAGAAACGCGTAGGGGTGGGTGGGCCCCCAGCCAAAGGGCATGACCCCGCCTCTTCCCCCCCTCCACCCCCCAGGCCACACACAGGACTAGAGGGCGACGCAATTTGAGGGTGTTAGGTTATAAATAATCGACAGTTACCAGAAGCAAAGATTTTATAGCTGTCAGACCTGACCACAGTCCAGGGAGATGCCAAATGTTTATGTGAACCTGGGAATAGTATGAATGCCGTTCGTTGCAATGGCTTAAATCAGGAGGGCGTCACCCACATACCTTTGGCTAGCAATATAAGGACATGGACTTGTTAGACCAGGGAGTAGGAAGCCAGGGTGGGGAGTAGGAAGTCAGGGTGGGGAGTAGGAAGCCAGGGTGGCGAGTAGGAAGTCAGGGTGGGGAGTAGGACGCCAGGGTGGGGAGTAGGAAGCCAGGGTGAGGAGTAGGAAGTCAGGGTGGGGAGTAGGAAGTCAGGGTGGGCAGTAGGAAGTCAGGGTGGGGAGTAGGAAGCCAGGGTGGGGAGTAGGAAGTCAGGGTGGGGAGTAGGAAGTCAGGGTGGGGAGTTGGAAGCCAGGGTGGGGAGTAGAAAGTCAGGGTGGGGAGTAGGAAGTAAGGGTGGGGAGTAGGAAGTCAGGGTGGGGAGTAGGAAGCCAGGGTGGGGAGTAGGAAGTCAGGGTGGGGAGTAGGAAGCCAGGGTGGGGAGTAGGAAGACAGGGTGGGGAGTAGGAAGTCAGGGTGGGGAGTAGGAAGCCAGGGTGGGGAGTAGGAAGCCAGGGTGGGGAGTAGGAAGCCAGGGTGGGGAGTAGGAAGTCAGGTTGGGGGGAAATCAGGGTTGAGAGTAGGAAGCCAGGGTGGGGAGTAGGAAGTCAGGGTGGGGAGTAGGAAGTCAGGGTGGGGAGTAGGAAGTCAGGGTGGGGAGTAGGAAGTCAGGGTGGGGAGTAGGAAGCCAGGGTGGGGAGTAGGAAGTCAGGATGGGGAGTAGGAAGTCAGGGTGGGGAGTAGGAAGTCAGGGAGGGGAGTAGGAAGCCAGGGTGGGCAGTAGGAAGTCAGGGTGGGGAGTAGGAAGTCAGGGTGGGGAGTAGGAAGTCAGGGTGGGGAGTAGGAAGTCAGGCTGGTGAGTAGGAAGCCAGGGTGGGGAGTAGGAAGTCAGGGTGGGGAGTAGGAAGTCAGGGTGGGGAGTAGGAAGCCAAGGTGGGGGGAGTAGGAAGCCAGGGTGGGGGGAGTAGGAAGCCAGGGTGGGGAGTAGGAAGTCAGGGTGGGGAGTAGGGCTGTCAATTTTGTTGAAAAAAGCTGCCCGGGTACCCGTGAAAATCTCGAACGGGTACTTAAACGTCGCATGATTTTCCCCGTCATGATCGCTATACAATGCAACCTAGCCACCATCCATGCACCTCATTTCACACAATAGTAGTAGCCAACGGCTTGCTTCCAGTAACATACTATTACTAATGCACTACAATTAACTATAATGCACTAAAACTTTTATTCAATTCCTGCTGTAAATGCATTCGCCATACTCATAAACGACAGTAAACTGAAAACAATTTTGCAAACAAAATGTCAACGGCAATGACGTAACGTTCAGTGTCATACCTTGAATGTTAATATCCACTTGGCGTCGGTAGTCGATGCTAATGGCAACGAAGGACGCAATACTGCGGTAAATCTCAAGTGATCGTGCTTTGGTCAGTGGTACTGCTTTTATTGACACCAAAAAATTGCTGACATTGGGTGGATCGGCGGTTTGTTTATAAATATCAATTTATGAATAGCGTTCAAATGGCGTTTTATCGTGTTGGGTTGCCACCCTTCGCAGACACAATTTCATTACATGGTTGCATTTTGCCGTGTCGCTGTCAACTCGATTGGCCTGATTCCACACGACGTCTTATTCATCTTGTTAACTTTGGGTGTATTATTAATATCAATTTTTGGGCTAGGCAAAGACGTGTCAATGAACACAAGAAACACACGCGAATGCAAGGGTGTGGGTTATAGCAGTGCTTCTCAAAGTGGGGTCCGCAGAAGTTATCATGAAAGGAGATAAAAATATAATTATAATCCTCCAATTGCTACCAATAATACTAACTATAGAATTTGTCATTTTGACAATAAGCAAATAAATGAAAGAAATAAATGGAAATAGAATAAAAGGAAATAAAATACATTTCGCTACCATGTAAGTACAGGGAAAATAGTGCACCGATTCCAGGTGCAATGGAAAAAATTCCTGCCGGTCCACAATACAAAAATTTTGAGAAGCACTGGGTTATAGGAGGGAAGAGAGGAGAGGGGGAGAGTAGAAAAAACGGCATTAGATAGATAGTATCAATCGGTGACCCACTGTCAGCTATTTCAAAGCAAAGTTAGTGACAAAGTAAGAGTGCTTGTATGAACACAAAAAATAAAAAAACACGGCATCTTTCATCTATGTGCAGTCCATCCGCAGCAGACGTCTTACCCATCTTATACTGTTAGTAACTATTTAATTTATTAAATTTAAATACTGACGACCTTGTACGCATTATTAAGATCAGTTTTTCTAGGTCAACACGTGTTAATGAACACAAGAAGTGCAGGGGTGTGGGTTATAGGAGTGAAGGGAGGAGAGGGGGTAGATAAACACATTAGCTAGTATCAATCGGCGTTTTTCAAAGCAAAGTTAGTCAAAGCAAGGGTGATTTTTTTTATTAACAAACACAGCGCCTTTCATCTATAAGCAGTCCATCCTTTTTTTTGGCAGAGGACTTTTGTTTTATTTATACAAAGTACGATTCTTTTAAAGAACCAATTTTTTGTGTGTGTTTTGTGCGATTTCTGTTTCACGTTGAGAGAAAAAAAGATATATCAAAATACATTGTATTTGTTGGGACCTTATTTTATTTCCCGTTGACAGATATTTCCCGTTGACAGATATTTCTCCTTAGATGTACTTCACAGCATATATTTGAAACAAAAAATTTCATTTCATAAATTGTTTCGCAAGCCACAATGTAAACGCAAAAAAGCCGCATGGGAGCCGAAGTTTGGCCTACGGTTAATATAGACATTGAAGCCACATTTTCACGGGTACCCGGGCGGAATTTTACTACCCGGGTAATCACACGGCAACGGGTACCCGGGTCCCGGGTACCCGGGTCCCGGGTACCCGTTGACAGGCCTAGTGGGGAGTAGGAAGTCAGGGTGGGGAGTAGGAAGCCAGGGTGGGGAGTAGGAAGTCAGGGTGGGGAGTAGGAAGCCAGGGGTGGCGTGAAAGCCAAAAATCTTGGAGTTAAGGAGATCGAAAATACATAAGTCTTATGGACTTTGGCCGGGACCTAACAATTAAATCGATATAGGGAGGTTTTCGACTTAGGGAAATTCGACTTAGCGAGGTCATACTGTATTTCACTTTTATCCTTAATAACAAAAAAGTGAATAAGTAATTATATTTAAATATATTTCATTTAAAGCATTATATTATTTTTTATTATGTTTGTGGCCTTTATGGGTCTTCTTATCATACAAACTAGGTTGTGCTGCGGCGCCGTGGCGCCTGAGGCGCCCATTTTGTTTGGGCGCCTGCGGCGCCCACCTTTTTTAAAAGCCCAATTAACTTATCTTTGTATGATAAATACGAAATATTCCTGAAATGTACATAAAGTATTTTATAATTAACAATTCTCAAATCCTCTTTTCACATCGTTCCCTTTTCCAAAATTAAAATATGACCTAAAACAATGACGTCAGATAATACCTTTTTACGGCGAGAAATTTAGAAAGCAGCGCACCAAATTACTGCACCAAAAATAACTCTTATCAAACGTCTGCATGAAATTGTTCAATCCTATATAATAAAAGGCAATTTTCTGTCCGTTCTGTCCGGTCCTCGATAGCGATTGGTCCCTCAAACACATGTGACTCCTACAGCCAATCATATTGAAAACATTTACGTGGACTTTCAAAACGAGTTATTTTTGGTGCAGTATTTTTCCAAGACTTTATTTGGAGTTATGCGCATTGGGATTTATAGTCAAAAGCTCTGTTTTTACGAGTTATTTATTTTAACTATAATGAATAGTGTTTTTGACGTGATGCACATGTATGCCAGTCGAGACGGTTTGGGGGGGGGGTTACAACAACATGCCACTGAACGGTGGCGGAACGTCCTTTGACGGGCTTTGTTGTTCGTTATTAATAGTAGTGTGGAGGGTGTTTAATGTTAATCTGGAAACCAAAATGATTGTCCAATTTTTAAAAAAGCAGATTGATGTCCCTTAGCGTTAGGCGTGAGTCAGTCAGCGATAATTGAGCGTAAATGTCAATATAAATTTACAGTCTCTCTTTTAAAAAGAAAAATCTTGCTATCCCCATCCCACTGTCGAGGGAGTAAAGTGGGGGAGGGAGGGAAGTTGTCTCCTCTCACGGGCTTGTGTCGGTATGTCAAAGCAAGTTGGCTCCTTTCATATGAAACATCACCGCCCCTCTTTCCTGTTAAGCCTTCTAGTCGCTATGGCTGCCCCCTCTCAATTTCAACATTGTCCTTGATTAATCTGCGCCTAATACGCCAGTTTCCCTAACTCGAAAACTCCGTAAGTCGAATCCCCCCCCCCTTTTTTTTTAAAGTTCGACTTAGAAAGGTCCGACTGTATTAGCAACACGCCAATACGCCAGCTAACGGAAGTTCAGAGCAGTAGTCAGTGGAGTATTACTTAAATTTACATTTAATTGCGAGTTTCTAACGTTATGTATGAGATAATGAGTATGACACATTGACACTTTTGTTTTTATTTATAAGAAAACGTTACTTCAAGTTTTGCTGTATTCTTCTTTAACGCAACAATATCCCGTTTTATCCAACTATTTATTTGGTATTATTTAGCATATAATAAACTGCAAATTAGTATTGTTCCTGCCTTATGCATTTTTTATATTCACGTTGTATGACTGTCACTGTCAGACTACGTAAATTATTGTCATAAATAAAATAAGAGAAATTCAATTATTTTTTTAAACAAATGAAAAATCGCAAAGCTGAAACTTGTCAATTTATCAAGGGCGCCAAAAATAAATTAGCCAAGAGCACCAAAAACCTAGTTACGCCTCTGATAGCAGTGGTAGAATTAGACAAAGACGCGCACATGCCTTCTACAATATTCCCTAACAATATTTTCCCTTTACATTGAACTGTCTAACTTTTTCAATAATAATCACTCCCATTTATATTGAACTGTTTAACATCTTCGAAACAAGCATTTACCTTTATATTGAATTTTCAAAAACAATTCTTATTGCAAAATACAGTGACCAATGTCAAAAGTCCCGCTTTATAGCAACCTACAAATTATTTCTGTTTATAGCCACTTAGAAATTATATCAGTCTATAACAACCCATAAATTATATCAGTCTATAACAACCCATAAATTATATCAGTCTATAGTCTATAGTAACTTAGACATTACATCAGTTTAAGAAAATCTAAATCTCCAAATTTTTCAGTTCATCAGAGGACAGCGAAAATGAAGACGGACACAATGAAGATACAAGAGAACCATTAGAAGGCAGATAGTAAACCTGAGTTGTGATGTGACAGAACCAGTAGACGGCAGATAGTAAACCTGAGTTGTGATGTGACAGAACCAGTAGACGGCAGATAGTAAACCTGAGTTGTGATGTAACAGAACCAGTAGATGGTAAACCTGAGTTGTGATGTGACAGAACCAGTAGATGGTAGATGGTAAACCTGAGTTGTGATGTGACAGAACCAGTAGAGGTCAGATAGTAAACCTGAGTTGTGATGTGACAGAACCAGTAGACGGCAGATAGTAAACCTGAGTTGTGATGTGACAGAACCAGTAGATGGTAGATAGTAAACCTGAGTTGTGATGTGACAGAACCAGTAGATGGTAGATAGTAAACCTGAGTTGTGATGTGACAGAACCAGTAGATGGTAGATAGTAAACCTGAGTCGTGATGTGACAGAACCAGTAGATGGTAGATAGTAAACCTGAGTTGTGATGTGACAGAACCAGTAGACGGCAGATAGTAAACCTGAGTTGTGATGTGACAGAACCAGTAAACGGCAGATAGTAAACATGAGTTGTGATGTGACAGAACCAGTAGATGGTAGATAGTAAACCTGAGTTGTGATGTGACAGAACCAGTAAACGGCAGATAGTAAACATGAGTTGTGATGTGACAGAACCAGTAGATGGTAGATAGTAAACCTGAGTTGTGATGTGACAGAACCAGTAAACGGCAGATAGTAAACATGAGTTGTGATATGACAGAACCAGTAGACAGTAGATAGTAAACCTGATTTGTGATGTGACAGAACCAGTAGACGGCAGATAGTAAACCTGAGTTGTGATATGACAGAACCAGTAGACAGTAGATAGTAAACCTGAGTTGTGATGTGACAGAACCAGTAAACGGCAGATAGTAAACCTGAGTTGTGATGTGACAGAACCAGTAGAGGTCAGATAGTAAACCTGAGTTGTGATGTGACAGAACCAGTAGACGGCAGATAGTAAACCTGAGTTGTGATGTGACAGAACCAGTAGATGGTAGATAGTAAACCTGAGTTGTGATGTGACAGAACCAGTAGACAGTAGATAGTAAACCTGAGTTGTGATGTGACAGAACCAGTAGACGGCAGATAGTAAACCTGAGTTGTGATGTGACAGAACCAGTAGATGGCAGATAGTAAACCTGAGTTGTGATGTGACAGAACCAGTAGATGGCAGATAGTAAACCTGAGTTGTGATGTGACAGAACCAGTAGATGGTAGATAGTAAACCTGAGTTGTGATGTGACAGAACCAGTAGATGGTAGATAGTAAACCTGAGTTGTGATGTGACAGAACCAGTAGATGGTAGATAGTAAACCTGAGTCGTGATGTGACAGAACCAGTAGATGGTAGATAGTAAACCTGAGTTGTGATGTGACAGAACCAGTAGACGGCAGATAGTAAACCTGAGTTGTGATGTGACAGAACCAGTAAACGGCAGATAGTAAACATGAGTTGTGATGTGACAGAACCAGTAGATGGTAGATAGTAAACCTGAGTTGTGATGTGACAGAACCAGTAAACGGCAGATAGTAAACATGAGTTGTGATGTGACAGAACCAGTAGATGGTAGATAGTAAACCTGAGTTGTGATGTGACAGAACCAGTAAACGGCAGATAGTAAACATGAGTTGTGATATGACAGAACCAGTAGACAGTAGATAGTAAACCTGATTTGTGATGTGACAGAACCAGTAGACGGCAGATAGTAAACCTGAGTTGTGATATGACAGAACCAGTAGACAGTAGATAGTAAACCTGAGTTGTGATGTGACAGAACCAGTAAACGGCAGATAGTAAACCTGAGTTGTGATGTGACAGAACCAGTAGAGGTCAGATAGTAAACCTGAGTTGTGATGTGACAGAACCAGTAGACGGCAGATAGTAAACCTGAGTTGTGATGTGACAGAACCAGTAGATGGTAGATAGTAAACCTGAGTTGTGATGTGACAGAACCAGTAGACAGTAGATAGTAAACCTGAGTTGTGATGTGACAGAACCAGTAGACGGCAGATAGTAAACCTGAGTTGTGATGTGACAGAACCAGTAGATGGCAGATAGTAAACCTGAGTTGTGATGTGACAGAACCAGTAGATGGCAGATAGTAAACCTGAGTTGTGATGTGACAGAACCAGTAGATGGTAGATAGTAAACCTGAGTTGTGATGTGACAGAACCAGTAGATGGTAGATAGTAAACCTGAGTTGTGATGTGACAGAACCAGTAGACAGTAGATAGTAAACCTGAGTTGTTCAAGGGGACAAAGAAATATGTGAAAGGAGATCAGAAACAAATTGGAATGATATATGTGACACTAAAGGATCATGTGACACAATGGGATCACCTGATAGTGACTAAGATATGTGACACAATGGGATCACCTGATAGTGACTGAGATATGTGACACAATGGGATCACCTGATAGTGACTAAGATATGTGACACAATGGGATCACCTGATAGTGACTGAGATATGTGACACAATGGGATCACCTGATAGTGACTGAGATATGTGACACAATGGGATCACCTGATAGTGACTGAGATATGTGACACAATGGGATCACCTGATAGTGACTAAGATATGTGACACAATGGGATCACCTGATAGTGACTGAGATATGTGACACAATATGATCACCTGATAGTGACTAAGATATGTGACACTAAAGGATCATGTGACACAATGGGATCACCTGATAGTGACTAAGATATGTGACACAATGGGATCACCTGATAGTGACTGAGATATGTGACACTATGGGATCATGTGACACAATGGGATCACCTGATATTGACTGAGAAATGTGACACTATGGGATCACCTAATAGTGACTGAGATATGTGACACTATGGGATCACCTGATAGTGACTGAGATATGTGATACTATGGGATCACCTGATAGTGACTGAGCCATGTGACACTATGGGATCATGTGACACAATGGGATCACCTGATTTTGACTGAGAAATGTGACACTATGGGATCACCTGATAGTGACTGAGATATGTGACACTATGGGATCATGTGACACAATGGGATCACCTGATAGTGACTGAGATATGTTCGTTGCAATGGCTTAAATCAGGAGGGCGTCACCCACATACCTTTGGCTAGCAATATAAGGACATGGACTTGTTAGACCAGGGAGTAGGAAGCCAGGGTGGGGAGTAGGAAGTCAGGGTGGGGAGTAGGAAGCCAGGGTGGCGAGTAGGAAGTCAGGGTGGGGAGTAGGACGCCAGGGTGGGGAGTAGGAAGCCAGGGTGAGGAGTAGGAAGTCAGGGTGGGGAGTAGGAAGTCAGGGTGGGCAGTAGGAAGTCAGGGTGGGGAGTAGGAAGCCAGGGTGGGGAGTAGGAAGTCAGGGTGAGGAGTAGGAAGTCAGGGTGGGGAGTAGGAAGTCAGGGTGGGGAGTTGGAAGCCAGGGTGGGGAGTAGAAAGTCAGGGTGGGGAGTAGGAAGTAAGGGTGGGGAGTAGGAAGTCAGGGTGGGGAGTAGGAAGCCAGGGTGGGGAGTAGGAAGTCAGGGTGGGGAGTAGGAAGCCAGGGTGGGGAGTAGGAAGTCAGAGTGGGGAGTAGGAAGTCAGGGTGGGGAGTAGGAAGCCAGGGTGGGGAGTAGGAAGCCAGGGTGGGGAGTAGGAAGCCAGGGTGGGGAGTAGGAAGTCAGGTTGAGGGGAAAATCAGGGTTGGGAGTAGGAAGCCAGGGTGGGGAGTAGGAAGTCAGGGTGGGGAGTAGGAAGTCAGGGTGGGGAGTAGGAAGTCAGGGTGGGGAGTTGGAAGTCAGGGTGGGGAGTAGGAAGCCAGGGTGGGGAGTAGGAAGTCAGGGTGGGGAGTAGGAAGTCAGGGTGGGGAGTAGGAAGTCAGGGAGGGGAGTAGGAAGCCAGGGTGGGGAGTAGGAAGTCAGGGTGGGGAGTAGGAAGTCAGGGTGGGGAGTAGGAAGTCAGGGTGGGGAGTAGGAAGTCAGGCTGGGGAGTAGGAAGCCAGGGTGGGGAGTAGGAAGTCAGGGTGGGGAGTAGGAAGTCAGGGTGGGGAGTAGGAAGCCAAGGTGGGGGGAGTAGGAAGCCAGGGTGGGGGAGTAGGAAGCCAGGGTGGGGAGTAGGAAGTCAGGGTGGGGAGTAGGAAGTCAGGGTGGGGAGTAGGAAGCCAGGGTGGGGAGTAGGAAGTCAGTGTGGGGAGTAGGAAGCCAGGGGTGGCGTGAAAGCCAAAAATCTTGGAGTTAAGGAGATCGAAAATACATAAGTCTTATGGACTTTGGCCGGGACCTAACAATTAAATCGATATAGGGAGGTTTTCGACTTAGGGAAATCCGACTTAGCGAGGTCATACTGTATTTCACTTTTATCCTTAATAACAAAAAATTGAATAAGTAATTATATTTAAATATATTTCATTTAAAGCATTATATTATTTTTTATTATGTTTGTGGCCTTTATGGGTCTTCTTATCATACAAACTAGGTTGTGCTGCGGCGCCGTGGCGCCTGAGGCGCCCATTTTGTTTGGGCGCCTGCGGCGCCCACCTTTTTCAAAAGCCCAATTAACTTATCTTTGTATGATAAATACGAAATATTCCTGAAATGTACACAAAGTATTTTATAATTAACAATTCTCAAATCCTCTTTTCACATCGTTCCCTTTTCCAAAATTAAAATATGACCTAAAACAATGACGTCAGATAATACCTTTTTACGGCGAGAAATTTAGAAAGCAGCGCACCAAATTACTGCACCAAAAATAACTCTTATCAAACGTCTGCATGAAATTGTTCAATCCTATATAATAAAAGGCAATTTTCTGTCCGTTCTGTCCGGTCCTCGATAGCGATTGGTCCCTCAAACACATGTGACTCCTACAGCCAATCATATTGAAAACATTTACGTGAACTTTCAAAACGAGTTATTTTTGGTGCAGTATTTTTCCAAGACTTTATTTGGAGTTATGCGCATTGGGATTTATAGTCAAAAGCTCTGTTTTTACGAGTTATTTATTTTAACTATAATGAATAGTATTTTTGACGTGATGCACATGTATGCCAGTCGAGACGGTTTGGGGTTACAACAACATGCCACTGAACGGTGGCGGAACGTCCTTTGACGGGCTTTGTTGTTCGTTATTAATAATAGTGTGGAGGGTGTTTAATGTTAATCTGGAAACCAAAATGATTGTCCAATTTTTAAAAAGCAGATTGATGTCCCTTAGCGTTAGGCGTGAGTCAGTCAGCGATAATTGAGCGTAAATGTCAATATAAATTTACAGTCTCTCTTTTAAAAAGAAAAATCTTGCTATCCCCATCCCACTGTCGAGGGAGTAAAGTGGGGGAGGGAGGGAAGTTGTCTCCTCTCACGGGCTTGTGTCGGTATGTCAAAGCAAGTTGGCTCCTTTCATATGAAACATCACCGCCCCTCTTTCCTGTTAAGCCTTCCAGTAGACGGCAGATAGTAAACCTGAGTTGTGATGTGACAGAACCAGTAGACGTAGATAGTAAACCTGAGTTGTGATGTGACAGAACCAGTAGACGTAGATAGTAAACCTGAGTTGTGATGTGACAGAACCAGTAGACGGTAGATAGTAAACCTGAGTTGTGATGTGACAGAACCAGTAGACGTAGATAGTAAACCTGAGTTGTGATGTGACAGAACCAGTAGACGGCAGATAGTAAACCTGAGTTGTGATGTGACAGAACCAGTAGACGGCAGATAGTAAACCTGAGTTGTGATGTGACAGAACCAGTAGACGTAGATAGTAAACCTGAGTTGTGATGTGACAGAACCAGTAGACGGCAGATAGTAAACCTGAGTTGTGATGTGACAGAACCAGTAGACGTAGATAGTAAACCTGAGTTGTGATGTGACAGAACCAGTAGACGGCAGATAGTAAACCTGAGTTGTGATGTGACAGAACCAGTAGACAGTAGATAGTAAACCTGAGTTGTGATGTGACAGAACCAGTAGACGTAGATAGTAAACCTGAGTTGTGATGTGACAGAACCAGTAGACAGTAGATAGTAAACCTGAGTTGTGATGTGACAGAACCAGTAGACGGCAGATAGTAAACCTGAGTTGTGATGTGACAGAACCAGTAGACGTCAGATAGTAAACCTGAGTTGTGATGTGACAGAACCAGTAGACGGCAGATAGTAAACCTGAGTTGTGATGTGACAGAACCAGTAGATGGTAGATAGTAAACCTGAGTTGTGATGTGACAGAACCAGTAGACAGTAGATAGTAAACCTGAGTTGTGATGTGACAGAACCAGTAGACGGCAGATAGTAAACCTGAGTTGTGATGTGACAGAACCAGTAGATGGCAGATAGTAAACCTGAGTTGTGATGTGACAGAACCAGTAGATGGCAGATAGTAAACCTGAGTTGTGATGTGACAGAACCAGTAGATGGTAGATAGTAAACCTGAGTTGTGATGTGACAGAACCAGTAGATGGTAGATAGTAAACCTGAGTTGTGATGTGACAGAACCAGTAGACAGTAGATAGTAAACCTGAGTTGTTCAAGGGGACAAAGAAATATGTGAAAGGAGATCAGAAACAAATTGGAATGAGATATGTGACACTAAAGGATCATGTGACACAATGGGATCACCTGATAGTGACTGAGATATGTGACACAATGGGATCACCTGATAGTGACTGAGATATGTGACACAATGGGATCACCTGATAGTGACTGAGATATGTGACACAATGGGATCACCTGATTGTGACTGAGATATGTGACACAATGGGATCACCTGATAGTGACTGAGATATGTGACACAATGGGATCACCTGATAGTGACTGAGATATGTGACACAATGGGATCACCTGATAGTGACTGAGATATGTGACACAATGGGATCACCTGATAGTGACTGAGATATGTGACACAATATGGATCACCTGATAGTGACTGAGATATGTGACACTATGGGATCATGTGACACAATGGGATCACCTGATAGTGACTGAGATATGTGACACTATGGGATCACCTGATAGTGACTGAGATATGTGACACTATGGGATCATGTGACACAATGGGATCACCTGATAGTGACTGAGAAATGTGACACTATGGGATCACCTGATAGTGACTGAGATATGTGACACTATGGGATCACCTGATAGTGACTGAGATATGTGACACTATGGGATCACCTGATAGTGACTGAGATATGTGACACTATGGGATCATGTGACACAATGGGATCACCTGATAGTGACTGAGAAATGTGACACTATGGGATCACCTGATAGTGACTGAGATATGTGACACTATGGGATCATGTGACACAATGGGATCACCTGATAGTTACTGAGAAATGTGACACTATGGGATCACCTGATAGTGACTGAGATATGTGACACTATGGGATCACCTGAGAGTGATTGAGATATGTGACACTATGGGATCACCTGATAGTGACTGAGATATGTGACACTATGGGATCATGTGACACAATGGGATCACCTGATAGTGACTGAGATATGTGACACTATGGGATCACCTGATAGTGACTGAGATATGTGACACTATGGGATCATGTGACACAATGGGATCACCTGATAGTGACTGAGATATGTGACACTATGGGATCACCTGATAGTGACTGAGATATGTGACACTATGGGATCACCTGATAGTGACTGAGATATGTGACACTATGGGATCACCTGATAGTGACTGAGATATGTGACACTATGGGATCACCTGATAGTTACTGAGATATGTGACACTATGGGATCACCTGATAGTGACTGAGATATGTGACACTATGGGATCACCTGAGAGTGATTGAGATATGTGACACTATGGGATCACCTGATAGTGACTGAGATATGTGACACTATGGGATCATGTGACACAATGGGATCACCTGATAGTGACTGAGATCATGTGACACTATGGGATCACCTGATAGTGACTGAGATATGTGACACTATGGGATCATGTGACACAATGGGATCACCTGATAGTGACTGAGATATGTGACACTATGGGATCACCTGATAGTGACTGAGATATGTGACACTATGGGATCACCTGATAGTGTCTGGGATCATGTGACACAATGGGATCACCTGATAGTGACTGAGATATGTGACACTATGGGATCACCTGATAGTGACTGAGATATGTACATATGGGTCATGTGCACTTGGACTGATAGTGACAGATAAATTGAGCAATGATCTGATATTTGGATCATGTACACATGATCATATGACATGATCACCGTGTCTAGTGCACTGAGATGTCACATGACATGTCACAAGGTGTCAGATACTGAGATTTACAATGGGATAGTCCACAAAGTGTTGATCACCTGGATGTACAGATATTAGATACAAGGTGTCTAGTCACTGAAAGTACGATGACATAGATCACCAAAGGTTTCTAGATATATGACGATGACATGATCCACCAAGGTGTCTAGATCACCTAGATGACATAGATCCACCAAGGTGTCTAGATACCTGAGATGCCACAGATGACAGCATTGCACTAATTTTTCTGTGACTTAAGAGAGGTTTAATACTCTTAATGAGAAAATCGTTTGAATTCTTGAATAAAAATATTAAAAAGGTTGTCCAAATAAGATGTAATCAGATCGAATTCTGTGTTGTCCAATCTTATATTTCAATCGACAAGCAGAATATAGAAACTACTCTAACGTATGCATGTGTCTAGTTTATGAATGTTTGCATGTGTCTAGTTTATGAATGTTTGCATGTGTCTAGTTTATGAATGTTTGCATGTGTCTAGTTTATGAATGTTTGCATGTGTCTAGTTTATGAATGTTTGCATGTGTCTAGTTTATGAATGTTTCCATGTGTCTAGTTTATGAATGTTTCCATGTGTCTAGTTTATGAATGTTTGCATGTGTCTAGTTTATGAATGTTTCCATGTGTCTAGTTTATGAATGTTTCCATGTGTCTAGTTTATGAATGTTTCCATGTGTCTAGTTTATGAATGTTTGCATGTGTCTAGTTTATGAATGTTTGCCTTAATCAAAATTGTTTTTAGAGAAGCAGCTATATATATATGCTTGAAATGTGTATTATTTATTAATGTTTGTTATATAAACCACTGTATGTTGGCATGTGTTTTATTTATGAATGTTTGGCACATACATAATTGTTTATATGGAAACCAGTCTATGTATGATTGTGTCTTATTTATGAATGTTTTTCATATAAATAAATGTTATCAAACGTTCAAACTTTTATGTAACAAATATAAATCTTTAACTTTCAATATGTAAATAAATACTTTTTAAAAATAAAATGTTTGTTTTATTCTTGGGGGTAAATATGGGAGAATGTGGTAAAGTGGGTAAATGTGGGATTCGACTCTGGGGGTAAATATGGGAGAATGTGAGTTCAAGTGGGCCAATGTGGGTTCGACTCTGGGGGTGAATATGGGAGAATGTGAGTTCAAGTGGGCCAATGTGGGTAAACGTGAGTAAAATCACGGACACGATCACAGAAATTGAAACATACCACATTTTAGTGATATTTTTGAACATAAATGTATATCCATATATCACGTCACACAAAACTGTCTGTGTGCAGAGGATATCAGTGGTCTTTGACGTGATGGTATCAAATATGTGGCCGCATTGGTTGCAGTGGCCTAAGACGGCCCTGATCGCCAATAACTATACCTAATAATGCATACCACGCATAAAAACCAGTACATCGCCAATATGTATACCTAATAATGCATACCCGCATAAAACCATTACATCGCCAATACAAATACCTAATAATGCATACCACGCATAAAAACCAGTACATCGTCAATATGTATACCTAAAAATTCATACAACGCATAAAACCATTACATCACCAATACAAATACCTAATAATGCATACCACCACGCATAAAACCATTACATCACCAATACAAATACCTAATAATGCATACCACGCATAAAACCATTACATCACCAATACAAATACCTAATAATGCATACCACGCATAAAACCATTACATCACCAATACAAATACCTAATAATGCATACCACGCATAAAACCAGTACATCGTCAATATGTATACCTAATAATTCATACCACGCATAAAACCATTACATCGCCAATACAAATACCTAATAATGCATACCACGCATAAAACCATTACATCGCTATCGCGTTCACTATGAGGAAGTAAGTTATTATAAATAAGATATAAAATTTTCTTTCATATACTATTATAGACCATAGCCCTACCGATTTCATCTCCTTAACAAAACGAGCGTGTTAGTTGGTTTTTTGCTAAGTGATATAAACACCAAATTTAGGACAAGAAATGTATGTGTTATGTCCGGGTTTGGAAATAATGTGTACTGTTACATTATACACTACAGTAGATTAAATACTGGTGAGTACAAAATACGCAGAACAGTCAGCGTGTAGGCTACTTTCTACAGTTGAGTCATTGATAATGGTGTGTACTTAGTACTGTGTACTGTATACACGACAGCTAAGTTGATGATGATGGAGATATGCACTGTATAATATATAATAGTATAAGTATATTTGCTGCGTTGTGACATTATACACTACATTCGGTGTGAACTAAGTATATATAAAACTTTAAGTATATTTATAGTGTTGTGTACTTATCCACTATATGCAGTGTGGACTGTGTACATAGTACAATACTGTTACGAGTTGATAGTGGTTTGAATTGTGTACAAAATACGGTACTGTCAAGAAATTATAAGTTTGAATTATGTACATAATACAGTAATATGATAAGATGACTTAAATATTGTGTTTTGATACTGTTGATCCTATTTATTATTTTAGACATTAGTTCTAGCGTCCTAACGTGTCTTTAATTTTAATGTTACTTTACAGTATAAAAATTAATGTTGCGCTATGATATGAACTAATGTATTAACTCGTGCATCAACTCATGTATTAACTCATGTATTAACTCATGTATTAACTTATCGACAATCCTGTCAACGGCGGTCCCAAAATCAAACATTACTATTTTGTATATGGCCGAATATTTTCAGCTGAAACACACAACATTAAGATAATTATTTCACCACTAAAAGTTAGTTTAATTACGAAACCTGGTTTATTACACCACAATACTTAACATTGAATACATGTGTCAAATGTTATAATTTTGTAATGTTGTAATGTTATAATGTTGGTGCGGGTGGTCTTCCTCTTCCTGCCATCTGAGGAAGTGAATTACAGATTTAATTAAGTGTAAAACGCATTTAATTGTGTTAAGTACGTATTTATTTTCAAATTACAAAATTTCATCGTAACAAAGAATAGATAATAGCCAAGAAAAGCTAAGCAAGTTATAAATAATATGATTCTGGGCATGTTTGATAATTTGGGACATCCGTTGACAGGAGTGCCAACTTATCTATTAACTGTCTCTCTGTGTCACACTCAAGTAACACAGTTCCGTTACAGATGGACACGTTTAAAAATATAATCGGTATTATCCGATATTATTATACAGAATACACAGAATATTTTTGTCTTGAAATGACATAAAAACTTGATTGTAAGGACTCTGAAAAGAACAACACAGAGATAAACAATACATCAACTACACGATAACTATTGTTACAACAATTAGTGTCAAATTGTGTCAGGACTTTGAGACAATACATCAACTACACGATAACTATTGTTACAACAATTAGTGTCAAATTGTGTCAGGACTTTGAGACAATACATCAACTACACGATAACTATTGTTACAACAATTAGTGTCAAATTGTGTCAGGACTTTGAGAATAGTGGCGGTCAAAATAATGACAAAAGCTCACCAATGACTTCAAATAGAAACAATGCACATGTAAGTGTACATGTAAGTGTACATGTAAGTGTACATGTAAGTGTACATGTAAGTGTACATGTAAGTGCACATGTAAGTGTAAGTTTACATGTTAGTGTAAATGTATATGTAAGTGTAAGTGTACATGTAAGTGTATATGCAAGTGTACGTGTAAGTGTACATGTAAGTGTACATGCAAGTGTACATTAAGTGTACTTGTAAGTGAACATGTAAGTGTACCTGTAGGTGTACCTATAAGTGTACGTGTAAGTGCACATGCAAGTGTATGTGTAAGTGTACATGTAAGTGTACATGTAAGCAGTGGCGTCACTAGGGGGGTGCGGGGGGGGGGCCGCCCCGGTTGACACCCGTCAGGGGGTGACACCCAAGCCTCAAATTTACTGTGTACGATTTTATGTCAGAAAAAAAGAAGTCAAATTTTTTCATCTAGAAAGAAATTAAGAAATACAATGAAACACATTGAATGCTAAAACTTTTATTTGAAAAATATCAGTTAACTTGCAATAATAAAACAGTCCCAACACACAAACAACATTAAAACAAATTAGGAAAATAAAGAAAAGAAAAAAGTCGCAGCAGAGAGATCTTTAAAAAAAGGCTGGACATGAAAGGGGCAGTGTTTTATGTTTTAAAAGATATAAAGCAATTTGGGCTGTGGACACACTGACAGCATGGACGAATCCCACCTCACAACTCCCTCCACAACAGTGGGGGGGGGGATACGATTTTTATTCCCCCCAAAAATCAAAAGATGGCTTTTCTTTGTTGATGTTTTTCTAGAGGAAAATTATGAATTCAATATCTTTGAGTTAATATTTCGTTTGATATATATTTATTAAAGGCGTGAAAGCATAGACATGTTTATTTACAGGTAGTCCTCCGATTACGATGGTCTCATCCCGACTTATGCTGTTTCGTGGTTACGAACGAGCCTGCGTTATTCCGCATTTTTAAATATATATTTTTATAAACTTTTTTATTCATGGGGTAACGAATTGTTTTCTCTATTTGTAATAAAAAATTTATAGAAAAATATGTACTATTATTATTTCAACCTACAGCTTTCATTTGCGAATTTTTCTCATGGCGAAGTTTTTCAAACAAGTCAGTAAAGCTAAGTAAGCTTACAAGTTCCTTTTCAGTGCTCATCTAGAGAGAGCATATTCAGTCTTTGTTGTCCCATGCAAATGTTTTACTCATTTTATATTCTTTTCAAATTTGATAAGGATCACTCTCAGCTGCAGTTTGATGTCATCATTGAAAGATAGATGCGAAGTGCGATGTGTACATTTGTAAAGGACTGTGTGAAATTTTGCTCATTCAAAAGCAGCAAAATTGTTAGCTCTGTGCACATGTTTTGAGTTTCGCATTGGGCTACTTCCTTTTCCTTACCCTGAGCCTGGGTCTGGACAATAACTTTTTAAAGAGTTCTGAAAATTGGACTAATTCTGAAGGTAAAGCATTCTTCGAAATCGCTTGAATATTCTTCCATTAACTTGGCTGCTGCCCATCGGATGGCGAAATTGCTGAACTCAGTTAGGTTTGTAAGAAAGGCAAATTTCTCATGGATGTCTTTATATGCGCCTAACCGATGTTGTAGGGCTTAAGAAAGTTAGTCAATGATTACCAGAAATACCTCAACCTTGAATTTTTGTCTGACGCTTTCTTTTTTATTATTTTTTTTATAGCATTGAAGATTGTTTATACTCTTTTTTGCCATTGACTTGTTCTTTTCTTTGACTTCATAGTAATTTAAGAATGCTGTATTTGAACAAACTCAAATTTAAGGTAAAAAAGTTCTTTTAGAAATCCTTCTGCTTCAAGTCGACAGCCACGTGGTTGATTTTCGTTTGTTGCTAATTCTTCCAGTGCTGCGATATTCTCTTGGTATGAGTTATTAACAGACCTTACAGCATCATATCAGGCTAACCATCTTGTGTTAGACAAGGCTTTGTTAACATGTATCAATTTCATGTGTTTTTGAAGTACCTGTCAACGATGAGTAGATGCAAAAAGCCGGGTATAAAGATTTTGCAGAAGACAAAAAAAAACCTGACTGCAGCAGGACAATCTGCTGAACTTTTCCCAACCAAATTAATGGAAGGAGCTGTGCATGGCACATAATGAGCAAAGACTGCACTTCTCACGAAGAATAGCCTGGTTTCCGCTTAAATTCCTACTCATATGTGCAGCATTGCCCTTTGACTGTCCAAGGGATTTTCAGGGATTCATACAAACATTTGCCTGCATCTTTATTATACACTATAATTTAAAATAAGTTTGGGGGGCCTTAAATTATTGGGGGACCCTAGCTTTAGCCCTTTCACCCCCCCCCCACACTTTTTTAATCCACCATAGGGCGGGATGGGGTCACTCGTCTGTGACGATGTTTGACGAGGGGGAGGGGTATGTTTAAAAAATGTGACGTCTCATCAAAAACGCGCAACTTTAAATAAAAGTTCCACTTAAATATTTGATTGTTTACCATTTATTTAATAGCGTTTTCAATGGCTTCACACTTGTTACGATATTAGAGTGCAGACTTACACTAAATACATATTTAAAGGACAAAATAATTTGCAACATGCTAATTTTTATTCAGAAATTACGGCTTGGAAAAAAAAAGGGGGGGGGGTTGGTCAAGGCTTTGTGACGTAATATCGTAAAAGAATGGGTGGGGGTCTAGGTTTTTGTGAAAAAGTATGATGCTGGGGTAAAAATCGCCAACTTCACGTGACGTCATTTATGGACGGCTCCTTCAGTCGTGAAGGGGTGACACCATGAGCTACCGCCCCGGGTGGCACCAACCCTAGTGACGCCTCTGCATGTAAGTGTACATGCAAGTGTACATGTAAGTGTTCAGCTAAGTGTATGTGTAAGTGTACATGTAATTGTACACGTAAGTGTACGTGTAAGTGTACATGTAAGTGTACATGTAATTGTACATGTAATTGTACATGTAAGTGTATGTGTAAGTGTACCTGTAAGTGTATGTGTAAGTGTACATGTAAGTTTACCTGTAAGTGTATGTGAAAAATTTAATACTATGCGATTTTTTTAAAGCACAGTCTTAACACAGACATTCAATTCAAATCTTTTTTAACGCATGGTCTGGCTGGACGGTTTAGTCCCTATGGCTTTAAGAGGCATGG